>SKCR01013065.1:0-34567 GCA_019454045.1 Zanthoxylum bungeanum
CAAAATTTAAATTTTTTAATGACTATAAATTGCTAGACTTGTGTAGCACAAGCCGAAACATTATTGAATTTGTTGTGTAGTTTACAAAGGGGCGTACGTTTTTTTATATATGTAGAGAGAGACTTAAAGTAAGGGTGCCCTAACAAAGAATAATGATGAAAAGCTAGCTATAAGCTAAAATAATGTTATTGGAAATGGTAATCATTCCCTTGGAGACCTGAGGTTAAGATCTCCAAACCCTATATTTTGACATCTTGCTAAATGTGCTGTCGGTTATCTTTTACGGTTATGTAGAGATGAAAATTTAGAGTAACAAATAAAAAAAAGTTGTCTAATAATAAAATTAATTTTGTTTTATAGAGATTTTTTTGTTTAAAAAAAATAAAAATTTGTCTGTGTTTTTATATGAATGTTTTTATGTAATTTTAAATTTGAATATCATCACCCATTTTAGAGGGCCAGGGCCCCTTACTCACGGGTCATCTTCTTCACATAAAATTAATTAAATTTGAAAAAAAAATAATGAACTTAGATATTAAACACGAACATTATTGAAGGGTTTCAACTAGGCTCCTTTTTTTTTTCCATCATCATGACGTTTGTATCTATCCTCATTTTGGTGGTGAATTTGCCCTTCAATTCTCCCATTGTTTTAGTGATGTGGTGAATTGCTTTTTTAGGAAAAATAATTGTAAAAACAAATCAAGATGGATATGGGATCAGTCATGGCCGTAGAACTAGAGATAAAAATTTAAGAGGGTAAAATAATAATTTTAGGTGATCAAATCATAAAAATATATTAAAATTCAAAGCTTAAAAAAAAAAACCTTCCGGGGACATGCCTTCTTTAGTATTGAAGAGTGAACATATAACGAAGCAGCAAAATTTTAAAATGGGATGAAAATCTCTGTTAGAGAAGTTTTTTTTAAAAAAGGGATTTTTGAAGATGAAATTGTGAGAAATAATCTACAGTAATAGGCATTGAGCTAAAAAAATCAATATTTGAAAAATAAATTAAGAAAAAATTCAGCTAGCGAGGAATATATGAGAATTTCTTCAATTTAAAAAAATAAAAAAGAGAGAAAAATATGAAATATATGACCTATTAATTAAGGTATCAAGCCATTTAATAACAACCTAAATGGTAATTGTAAAGATTCAAAGAACATACTGATTCTAAACATTGTTATTTTTAGCAGTATATCTTTGTCATTGGGTGGTGTATTGTAACTAAAATGACTTGGTGAACGTAAGTTATTAATTGCATCTAATTATTTTAGTGGGAATTTCTCCAAAGAAACAGATGAAATGCCGTATTTATTACATGTAAAGGAGCAATTTCCAGGTTTTCCTCGTTTAGTTTTACTATTAATATCATATGATATATTGCTTGTATATGGAATTAATTTATAGTTTCTTTCTCTCTTTGTTCCGTTTTTGAAATTTTTTAAGTTACAAATAGAGACACGACCGAGCCCCAATTTAATTTAGAAAAGATTAGTGTTGGTGGTGATTTCCGGACCCGAGAAGATTCGAAATACGGAAAATGATATTAAGGGGATTTCACTTATCAAGATGAGGGCCTAGGCTCATAAGTGTCTGACCCGACTAGCCGATCAGATTCAGTCATAGTTGAAGGCCAACCCGAGGATGCCGATTTTGGCACAATAAAGAAGATTTGGAGTAAACCAAAAGAGGCACGGTCACATACACCCGAAGAAGGTGATCATTAGAAGATACAAGATAGAAGAAAATCACAACAGTTCAGACTGTCATCAAGGAAAATTATTTCTCAATGTTCCCATATGCCTGTAACTGAAGCGGCCGAGAAGTTTAATGTTGGCTTGGCCCATTTGAAGAAAGAGTGAGGGAAGTGAAGGTTTTCCTACCGACCCGACCTAGTAGCAGATGCGAGGAAGGACATCACTTGACTTGATGTACTAACCGCCGAGGATGTAGGCCAGGTTGTAGCATTATGTTCTTAGCTAGACTATGTAAGCCATAAACGAAAGTTTGAGCTTCCCAAAGGATGAGGAGATGGGAGTGTTAGTGTCCTAGACATGCCACGGGATCTCTAAGCATGATTCGTGTGTGAAAATTACCAAAGAAAGTTGTGGAAAAACTTACATTGGTTGGTGGAAGTTCAAAACTTTTATGGATGTTGAAGAAGCTCCAAGCCTTTGTAGAGTGTTTCCAACACTTGGGTGAGTTTCCCTATCACCTTAAGTTGACTCCTTATGTGCTAGCAAGAACAAAATTTTGAAAGAAAAATTCAAAGTGTATTACTGTAATACCCTTTGGAATGTAATACTATTACATTCGGCCAAAGGGAGAAATAGGAAGATAATGAATAGTTCCAAAATTTATTCATTAGTCTTTTCTTTTATGTTGATGTGTTGTGTAATTAAAGTCTAACTCTTAAAGTTGCCAACCACTTCCATCACAAAATGACTAGTTGATGTAAGTCAAGTGTCAAGTTGATGTAAGTTAGTGGATCCCACCACTTTGAATTCAAAATTCAAGTTGGTTCACACAACACACTTTGGGCCCGGTTTCGTTTAATATGATTAAACGAATTTTCCGTTGCGACGTAATTAAATCCAATTTAATTAAATAATAATGCCCAGCAAAATTATTACGAAAGTCGCTTACGAATTAATTCCAAATTAATTCATTCGCATGAATTAAAATCCAATTTTAATTCTGCATTGAAATCCAATTTCAATTAATATATCTGATATATTATTTGAGCCCAAATAAATAAATTAAATAGAAAAATCCAATTTAACTATTAAATTTATTTTACTGAATAATTCCAAATTAATCGCGTTCTCTCTTCTTCACGAATTCACGACGTAATTAATCTCAGATTAATTTCCTCTCTGTTAATTAATCCCAGATTAATTATTGCCGTAATTAATCCCAGATTATTTTTTCTCTCTCTTAATTAATCCCATATTAATTCTGTTCGAGTCAAATATCATCAGTGAATCTTCGGGAATCGACCCAAGAGATCCCTGGATATGTTGGTAGTAAATACGGTCATTGGACTATCCGAACACGTGCGTATCGGGTACCACGTTCTTACCGATTTACAAGACATGGTTGGCTTCTAGCAAAGCACCGTGCCTACCCAATTCTCCAGAAATATTCAACGAAGTATATATAATCTTTATCAGGCGTAGTATACAGTGTATTGCGTATTACGATCCAGTATCAGATGTCACATGCTAGGCCTGGGGATGGAATTGTGTCTGCCCCGTACGAAGCATATATCGGATCACTAGCGACTAGTCTCTGTAATCGGATAATCTTGACCTAGTCATACTATCCCGATAGTTATAGCATTTAAGAGTACTAGTTATGTATTCATGCGTGATCATCATCTCCATATGACTGAAGTGATACTTACATCTTGACATCACACTCAATACACTACGATTCTCAGTATACCCAAAAGAGGTGTACACGGAACCTGTTAAAGCTCCGCACGACCAAAATCAAAGTATACTGATTGTCAAAAGTATTAGCGATGCAAGTCTCAGGTTAAGACCACATACACCTACCCTGATTCGGATTCCCATGGACACATAGTCATAATACCAATGGGACTCCGATGGGTCTATCGAGAGCGAAGATGTTCCCGGTCCAACGGCTAACAGAACCTCCTATCACACTTGAATAAGTATCCAATACTTAAATATATGAGAAATATGCCGTTAAGCCTCCATAACGCGCACAATTGTAATACTAGCCTATTCCGCATTATCGATGTCCAGTCTCTTGTTGGACAATTATGACCCATAGCATCACTATTTGTATAGAACATGGTGTTGTTGTACAAATTAACTATGTGACAAAGGAAATTGTTGTTTTATCATTTGTAATTGGATTACCGGGATATATAAATGATAAAAGTCCATATGATTTGTTCCGGATTAATAAGATATGAGACAATATTAATCCATTAAGGTTTAATCATTAAAATATCCATAGTCGTAATATTATCGAGATTGGACATCAATAATGCGGAATAGACTAGTATTGCACTTGTGCGCGTTATGGGAGCATAACAGCATAGTTCTCATATATTTAAGTATTGGATACTTATGCAAGATTAATAGGAGGTTGTGTTTACCGATGGTATAGAAACAGCTTCGCTCTGGATAGACCCCTCGAAATTCCATTGGTAGTATGACTATGTGTCTATGGAAGTCTGAATCAGGGGAGGTGTATCTGGTCTTAACTTGAGACTTGCATCGCTAATACTTGCGACAATTAATATACTTTGGTTTTGATCGTCCAGGGCTTTAACAGGTTATGTGTACGCCTCTTCTGGGTATATTGAGAATCGTGGTGTATTGGGTGTGATGTCAAGATGGAAGTATCATTTCAGTCATATGTAGATTATGGTCACGTAGGATACGGAACTAGTACTCTTAAGTACTACAGTCATCGGGATAATATGACTAGGTCATGCTTATCTGATAATAGAGACTAGTTACCATAGATCCGATATAAGCTTCGTACGAGGCAGACACAATTCCAGCCCCAGGCCTTGCATGTGACATCCGATATTGGATCGTTATAGGCAATACTATGTATACTACGCCTGACATAGATTATATATTCCTTTAAGAATATTTCTGGAGAATTGGGTAGGCACGGTGCTTTGCTAGAAGCCAACCATGTATTGTAAATCGGTAAAAACGTAGTACGAGGTACGTACGTGTTCAGATAGTCCGACGACCGGATTTACTGTCAATATATCCAGGGATCTCATGGGTCGCTTCCTGAAGATTCACCGATAATGTATGACTCGAACATAATTAATCTGGGATTAATTATAAGAGAGAAAAAATTAATCTAGGATTAATTACAGATATATTTTATCTGGGATAAAATACTATTTAAAAAGAAAGAATGATTAATTCAGAATTAATTGGTAAAATAATATATTCGATATATTAAACGAAATTAGATTTCGACGCGGAATTAAATTTGGATTTTAATCCGGGCGAACGAGTTAATTTAGAATTAATTCGCTAGCGACGTGAATAGTAATTTTGTTAGGCAAAATTATTTAATTAAATTTGATTTAATTACGTCCCAACAGAAAGTTCGTTAATTCGGAATTAGCGAACCTGAGCCCCGGAGTGTTTGCGGGCCCACTCGCATTTTGAATTTAAGTGTGACCCACAAGTCACATCACACGTCACATCACCTATCACTTTAGTGATGGATGTCAAGTCACCTTTTGGTGATTGACAACCAGTCATTATTCATGATGTTGGTGGTTGTGGGCAATAAATGTCATTTTGCCTCCAAAATTGATTTTAGCTTTTTGGAAAAGCTTTTACCAAATTTTTTGGTTGAGACTTTGGTATTAGTTTTAGTTTGTTTTAGAAACAAATACATCTCTCTCTCTCTTTTTCTTCTAATGGCCGAATGGCCTTCACCATTTTCTCTCAAATTTATTGGCTTGGCCGAGAACAACAAGAAGCTAAAGAAATATTTGTGGCAAATTTTTCAATGATGCTAGCACATCCAAGGGGTATTACAAAGGTGATAGGGAAACCCATTCATGAGCATAGAATCTATTCTTAAAGCTTGGAGCTTGAAGACAACACAAAGGAGCAAAAACAAAGGGCATTGCCGAGAGTCATCCGTGGTGGAAGAATTTTTTGTGTTTCATCGCATTGCAAAGCCGATCAAAGTGAGTATTTCCACAAATTTACTTTGATGTATTCGCACTTTTATGGAATTATGCTTTTAGAATGCATGTTTAAGGGTGTATGATAAGACCTAATCAAAGATAATTATTTGGTTGACAATTACGCGAAAAACCCTCAACAAATATTAAGCGTTTTTCCTTCCATTGAGTGATTCTTTCTCAAGATCCAAGATTGGTACTGGTTTGTTGGCCAAAGTCAATACCCTTGTCCATCGTGGATGTGTTTGAATCATGAAGGCTTTGTTCCATATCGCATGTCTTGTCCAAGTTGTGATTTGTTGGCCAAAGTCAAGATCACTTCTTGTCCATCGACATCGATTACGAAGCTTTCCAAGGTCAATGGGTCCAGCTTAACTGGAATCATTAAGTTTGTTGTGCCAAAGCCAAGGCTTAATTGATTCAGAGGAAAAAGGTTAGGGAATATATCAGATATATTGACATATATTAGATATATCTTTCGGACTTGGATGTCCACCTACTGGATCTAGGAATTGGATGAGATCCAATTGATCTTAGAGATCTACCTAGTTAAATATCATACAGCTTGTTGGCCAATGTCAAGGTTGTGTGTTATTTAACGGGATCCTAGCCTATTAGGAAACTAGGTTTCCCGAGTACTCAACAGAGGGTTAGAGGCTCGCCGAAAAATAGTGGGAGGCAAGTATTAAATTTGCAATTTCGTTTAGATACTTGCCAATACGCGCTCATTTCATTTTTCGTCATTAATTTAAATATATATTAGTTGGACTAATATTTAATTGTTGTTTTAAATTAAACAGTTGGACTGTATTCAAACTACTTCAATTTATAGTTGATTATATATTGGATTATAGTAATCAATATATTTGAATTTAACCAATCAAATTATAGTTGATTATATAGTTAGACTATAGTAATCATTATATTTAATTGTACGCGAAATCGTTGATTGGATAGTTGGACTATTGAAATCAAGATTACTGAAAGATTAGCGTTTAAAACATAATCCTAGGAGAAAATGTCTTTAAACGGCTCCAATTTTCAGATTGGGAATAAAACCTCATGATAGTCATGGGAACTAAGAAGTTATTATATTTGATAGAGCAACCTCTTGGACCTAAGCCCGGAGTTGAGCAAATAGTGGAGCATGAGTTTTGGATGACTCATGGTGATGATAACTTTAGTGCTCAATCCTTTAAGTTTACCGCAATGATACTTTAATTTTGTCATCAAAATTAAGGATTGGATCCTTATAACATGATGTTGAAATTAAAGATCTTCATAGATCTATTCTTAGATCTTAGAAGTAAGAATTACAAAAGAAGCTCTTTCGCTCGTGTATGTCAGAGGGTACATCTATCGAGCACTAGGTGTGACAGATGATTGCTGACATCGATCAGCTAGGTTAGCTGGGCATTACCTACATGGCCGAGACTACCAAAGATATATCTTATTGTCTCTACCCGAAAGCTGGGGCAGGTTCATTATGGACCAAGAGTAAACTCTTGGAGAGTTGATGGCTATGCTCGAGGAGGCAGAGCCAGAGCTTCTAAAAGGGACAAAGGCAAAATCATCACAGTCTTCTAGGAAGACAAATGACATATCCCAAGATGTCGGCCTAAATTGTGGCAAACGGGGTCACTGAAGCGTGACTGCCGTACGGATAAGGCAGACATGAAGGAAGTGAAGGCAGGGCAAGGCTCATACTTCAAGTATATTTGTCATAAACATGTTCATTATTAGTTTCAAAATTGGATTTTTTGATACTAGATGTGGTACATAAATATATATTGATGTGCAGAATCTACTGATTATCAGGAGACTGACTTCAGATGAGATTGACCTGTGAGTCGAAAACGGGACGAAAGTCGCTGTTTTAACAATAGAAACCTAAGTTTTGGAACTGCCCTTGGGGCATGTACTTAAATTAGGAAACTATTTAAATGTACCTAGTTTGACTAGAAAAATTATCTCTATATCTAAGTTTAACCCGTTGCGGGTATACCTTTATATTCTAGAACACTAAGTGTTTTATTTTATAAAGATGATATTGAGATAAACACACATTAGATGTGAATAACAGTATTTATATTTTGAATATAAATGAATCTCAAACGTATGAAATGACAAACAAATACCTAAAACTGAATTAATCAGATGAGACTTATTTGTGGCATTGTTGTCTGGGACACATTAACAAGACTCGTATATCCACAATTTTGAAGAGTGGATACTAGGACGGATTTGATTCTAATTCAAATGAGGTCTACAAATCTAGTTTATTAGACAAAGTTCCTAAAACACCTTTTACTTGGTAAAAGTGCAAGTGCCACTGATCTGTTAGCCCTCGTTCATAGTGACATAAGTGGGCCCATATCTAGCTAGGTGACCGGCGTAAACACACACGTATAACGCAAGCACACGTATCGTTCAAGTAGTATAAAAATATCGATCCCACGAGGACTTAATTCCTACAGTTGTTATTAATTGTTGATACTATTTATTTACAAGTATCTAATTATAGGGAGAAGAGAATGATTGTTTGATTGGTTGGTTGAATGTGGTTTTCCTTAATTAAAATAAACAAAATAAACAAAAGAAAATACTAAGGAAAATAACAAAAGACTCAAAGATTTAAGGTTGTGATTTCTACCAATAGCATTTAAAAGATGAAGTGATTATTTTATGTTTGTGTAATAAATCGATTTACTAACCTGGAACACTAAATTCTACGAAAGCCTCTGTCGATGGTCAGATGAAAATACCCAGTTTAACCCAATTGAACCATATGTCTATGTCAACCAAATTATCTGGATTCATTAAGTTTAAGTTCCAATTATGGCTACCCCCGCCCGACAGGTATATGTCTATCCTGTAAGGAAATCTATTAAAGGGTTATTTATCCTCAAGGAAGATCGTAGGCTATTAAGTCTAAGGCTGAACCTAAAATCCCTATGTCTAGTTCATTTTAGATTTACCACATCAATCTTATTGGTGATCAAACAACAAGAAGCATTAAGCTTAAGACTTAATAAGTAAACCTTTAAATTACCCAAACTATAAAATAACTCCTTATAAACCGGTGATATTAAAATTCATTACAACCCCATATAACTAACACATAACTAGGGCGAGTAAGAACTTAAAAGTAAAAGACATAAAGTAAAAATGTTGAAAAGTAAAAGACATAAAGTAAAATGCTGAAAAGTAAAATAAAATAAAATGCTAAGGTAAAAGGATCAACTTTTACTATTTACTATTTAGATATCTCTCTTAATATAATATATTAACTTGTGATTATTTTACCAACCAGCCATATAGGCGGTAACCTGATTAAGTCAAATTAAGTCCAACCAGCCATAAAGACGGAACCAAAATAAACCTGCCATATAGGCGGTAAGAAAATTTAATTACCAACCGACCAATCTGGCGGTATCCTTGATTAGTCAGGTTTAAACCAGATTAAAATGAATTACCAACCGACCAATCTGGCGGTATCCTTTTTAAGTCAATATTTTAAATAGTTAATATAATATTTTTAAGGGAGATTAATCTAATTAATAACAGTAAAAGAATTACCTTTCACCCTAGCTGGGGAAGTTACCTCCTCATGGTGAATAGTAAAAACTGTAAAAAAAATAAGAAAGTAAATTACTATTATTACAAAACGTAATTAAAATTATTTACAAAACTAAAAACTAAAAACTAAAAGAAACTAGAGAGAGAAACTCCATATTTACATCAAAGAAGTGAGAGAGAATGGTACAACTGAAACTGAAATTTCGAGCTCAATTTATAGGCTTCAGTGGGCTCTGGGCGTCGCGACGCCAAGGTCTTTGGCGTCGCTACGCCAGATTCTGTCAACGTGGCACGCTCTGGTTCATCGGCTGCAGATTCTGGATAAGGTGATAAGGTGACACGTGGCAAGGTGGTTGGGGTTCAATTATTGTGACACGTGGCGACTTCTGATTGGTCGGCTCAGATTCTTATCTGCCACATGTCAGATAGGGATAAGAGAGTCAATGATTGATGCTGACGTGGCGCTGACGTGTTGCTGACGTGGTGACACGTGGCAAATTGACTGTCAGCACCATAGAATTGCGACACGTGGCACTTCCTGATTGGCTGATGATGACGTGCCAGTTTGACTCGGTCAACCTGGTGATGTGGACGATGACGTGGAAATGACGTTGAGTGACACGTGGCGACACGTGGCGATGGCGACTATCGGCACCGTAGGATGATGACACGTGGCACGGCGCACGTTAGCAAAATCAAACTTTTCTCAGATTCTGACACGTGGACTCGGCGCACGTTAGGCGTTGCGACGCTGAAGGTCTTGGCGTTGCGACGCAGAAATTACCAAAATGCCCTTTTCGTCCAATTTTCACTGTTTTGGCCCAAATCACCTCTAGTGTGTCCTGAAACTTTATTTATCTATAAAATAACACAAAACACATCAAAATATTCACAAAACAATCATTTAAACCCCTAGGTGTCCCTAGTGGACGAGTTGTACTCTCGTGAGGGTTTACAGCAATGATACCCACAAACATTTTACAAAAGTAAAAAGGTAGTGAAACTAATGCACACAAAAGCAAAAAGAAAAGAGAAAATAGAATAAAGATGTTAGTGACTAATTAGGTGAAACTTCTACTCCAAGTTACTAGTTGTTTTGTTTCTTTCTAAATTTCTGAATAAGTAAATTCTCCGATTATATTTACCATTCTCCATATACACAGCCAACATAATATTAAACAACTCATTTTTGCCCACAACAGTCACAAGTGCGGTTGATAAGAGAGTAATATTTTTGTCCTAAAGTTCTATCAGATTTCACACCTTTTTGCAGCAATGGAATAATTTTTCTCATTTTCTGATTTTTTTCTTTGATTTTTGATTTTTTTTTATTTATATACAATATCTTCCATCTATGTAACGAGCTTTAGGGCACTAGGTGTTAAAACACCCTTACAAACTTAATAAGTCGGACCTAAGATGTTTTTTTTTTACTCCATCACTTTTTGAGTTGCTTCCTCCAATTAAACTAGAGCACTGAATATTACAAACTTTTCAATTTTAGCTCATGTCCGTATGTTACTATACATGTTGATAATATCTGCTAACTGAGCATATGAAGATCCATTTTAATCAATTTTATGGAGAAATTACAAATTAAATAATTTAAAAGGAAATAAACAAAAATTAACTTATTTCGAAAATGGGCTTGAGATATGTCTCAGGAGTGGAAATTCCTTACACAGCTATCTCTTACCAATTTCACATTTTTAGTCAAAATAAAAACACAAAAACACAAAATATTTTTGTAATTTTTGAAAATTTTTCAATTTTTTGTATTTTTCGAAAAATTTTGGACTAAAATTAATAATAACACAGAACTAAAAACAAGGTACTAGTCAACTAATTCCCTCCCCCAAACCTAAATGAGACATTGTCCCCAATGTCTTAAACAGTAGAAGAAGAGTTTAGAAGATAATACCTGGTTAGCCGAAATTCTACAGGAAATTAAAGGTTAAGATCCATATTAATCCGACGCCTCTTACCACGATCGTCTTCGGACCAATTTATCTTTGAAAGGATAGGGTCAACTTGTGGTTCATAGGCTAAGAGTTGGTCTATTAGATCTGGAGCAGTTCTGGCAGTATAAAGGAGTTCTTTCATAGGTTTTGACACGAACCCATTTCTCCGGGCATCATCAAGAAACACACAAAGAAAATCATAAAATCCATCAACGTTGTACAGTCCAAGCAGTTTCTGGTGTATGTTCAAGTTCGCCCAATATAGTACTATAAAAATTTCCTCCAATGTGCCCAAACCACCTGGCAAAGCGATAAACGCATCAGCACGGTTAATCATTTCTACCAATCGTTCAGACATACCTGACACGATCAGTTCATCTCCGTTTGATGGTTCAATGATATTTGCCTCTACCAAGGGTTTTGGGATGATTCCTAAAACGTGACTGCCTCCTTCCTGTACGGCCTTTGAAACGATCCCCATTAGTCCAAGATTGCATCTGCCATATATTAAGTGCATATTCCTTGCTGCTAAGACTCGACTCAATTCATGTGCTGCTTCTACGTATTGTGGCTTAACACCAACACTACTACCGCAAAACACACAAATATTCTCAACTCGTCTTCTCGAAGTGGCATCCATTTTTATATGTATTTCTTTCTCAACTCTGGATGCCTTCAAAAGTGCAATGACGAGCTGAATTTATAGTACCTGAAAAGGGTGAGTAATAATAGCACTAGTATCTTCCATAGGACGTTTGTTAGCTAAATAAAACAAAAGAAATCATGAAATGTCAAAAAGTCTGGATCCTGTCTACGAAAATAACAAAAGAAAAGCAAATCAAAGCAATTATTACGGCAAGGAAATTGTGTACGCAATACACCACAAGCTTAGTATAAATTCATAAGGATGCGTCTCAAGAATTAATTCTTTACTCAGCCATCACAAATGAATTAGCTCTCTTCTTTCTGATTGCCAAACACCATTCCTTATGTTCTAAAAATGCTCCGTTTGTGCTTTTCCCTAAAAAAATAACACACAAAAATAAAAATAAAATTCTACAACATGTATACATAAAATACAAAAATTACAACAAATTGCATGGGTTGCCTCCCTGCTAGCGCTAAATTTTTCGTCTTCAGCCAGACGTGACTGAAATCCATCTGTCAATGAGGTTTCAGCGTCGTTTTGGATGTCCGATTAAAGACAATCCCATGAGCGTTTCTTTTGAAGGGTCTCTTCCAATGGTAAAGTAGAAGAAAAAATTTTGTCCCATTTAGTGCTTGTGCCACCTTTTTGCTCCTTGTTGCTCCAGTGGTTCCTGAAAAGAAAGAAATAAAATCATGAGGTCTCGTATGGTGCTTGACCTTGAATGGAAGTTCCAATCTGTCAAGCTTCTGGGTGATGTCTTTGATTTGTACTCCCCAAAACAGCGATGTTTCGCCTGAATACTCTGGATCTTTAATAAGGTCTGACATTTGCTCTTCCATTTGCTCTTCTTCTTGCTGACACTGAGGATGAAAAGATGTGTCTGACACTAGGTCTTCATCCTCTGATCTGGGTGAAATGATTAGCTCAGATAGATCTTCTTCAAACATTTGTGCAATAGAATCTCCAAGATCTTCATTTTGAAGATACAGAACTCCATCATCATTTGTTGATGCAGTTGGTACAAACAACTCAGCTTCATCCTCGTCAGAATCTGAATAATAAAAGTCAAATCGAGACTTTGCCGGTTCGGGTTCCTCAACTGATACCTCAGATTCATGATACTGCTCAGCCTCCTCCTTTTCTAAAGTGTCATCGTGAAATGCTTGGTCATCTGAAAATGCTTCTTGAGGTATAAAGTTCTGGTTTTCTGTTAATTGTCTGATCTGATATGTCATTCTCTGTATGGATTCTGTTTGACTCTGAATTTGTGCATCTAATTGAGCTTCCCGTTCTTCGAGCCAAACATTGAGCATGGGAATCAACTGATCTTCCTCTGATGGTTCTGGTTCTTGATGAAAATCATAGGTGGATGGTGGATAAGATGGAAAATGTGATAGTTCTTCGTACCATGAAGGATTTTGATAGCTCTGCCACCTTGGATTGTAGTTGTACTCACAATAATCTCTCGGGTGGTTACCATTACATATGTCACATCTCTCCATTACGTTCTGTTGAGCAAATGTAGTATTGCTTGGTTCTGGCATCCAGTGATAGTCGTTGGGCTGTACAACAGGCCTCAGAAAACCGGAATGTTGCTTCCAGATATGGGGTGTATCTTCTTGTAAAGCACGTAATCTCTCAATCTCCCAATAATGTTCCATTTTTTCAATCACCTAAAAATACAATAAAGAAATAAAAATTACAGATAAAGAAAATTAGATACAAGTAAATTAGATAGCTTCAAAATTAATAACTCAAGAAAAATAAGTCCCCGGCAACGGCGCCAAAAACTTGACCGGCATAAACACACACGTATAACGCAAGCGCACATATCGTTCAAGTAGTATAAAAATATCGATCCCACGAGGACTTAATTCCTACTATTTTTATTAATTGTTGTACTATTTATTTACAAGTATCTAATTATAGGGAGAAGAGAATGATTGTTTGATTGGTTGGTTGAATGTGGTTTTCCTTAATTAAAATAAACAAAATAAACAAAAGAAAATACTAAGGAAAATAACAAAAGACTCAAAGATCTAGGGTTGTGATTTCTTCCAATATCATTTAAAAGATGAAGTGATTATTTTATGTTTGTGTAATAAATCGGTTTACTAACCTGGAACACTAAATTATGCGAAAGCCTCTGTCGATGGTCAGATGCAAATACCCAGTTTAACCCAATTGAACCATATGTCTATGTCAACCAAATTATCTGGATTCATTAAGTTTAAGTTCCAATTATGGCTACCCCCGCCCGACAGGTATATGTCTATCCTGTAAGGAAATCTATTAAAGGGTTATCTATCCTCAAGGAAGATCGTGGGCTATTAAGTCTAAGGCTGAAACCTAAAATCTCTATGTCTAGTTCATTTTAGATTTACCACATCAATCTTATTGGTGATCAGACAACAAGAAGCATTAAGCTTAAGACTTAATAAGTAAACCTTTAAATTACCCAAACTATAAAATAACCCCTTATAAACCGGTGATATTAAAATTCATCACAACCCCATATAACTAACACATAACTAGGGCGAGTAAGAACTTAAAAGTAAAAGACATAATGTAAAAATGCTGAAAATTAAAAGACATAAAGTAAAATGCTGAAAAGTAAAATAAAATAAAATGCTAAGGTAAAATGATCAACTTTTACTATTTACTATTTAGATATCTCCATTAATATAATATATTAACTTGTGATTATTTTACCAACCAGCCATATAGGCGGTAACCTGATTAAGTCAAATTAAGTCCAACCAGCCATAAAGGCGGAACCAAAATAAACCTGCCATATAGGCGGTAAGAAAATTTAATTACCAACCGACCAATCTGGCGGTATCCTTGATTAGTCAGGTTTAAACCAGATTAAAATGAATTACCAACCGACCAATCTGGCGGTATCATTTTTAAGTCAATATTTTAAATAGTGAATATATTATTTTTAAGGGAGATTAATCTAAATAATAATAGTAAAAGAATTACCTTTCACCCTAGCTGGGGAAGTTACCTCCTCATGGTGAATAGTAAAACTGTAAAAAGTAAGAAAGTAAATTACTATTATTACAAAACGTAATTAAAATTATTTACAAAACTAAAAACTAAAAGAAACTAGAGAGAGAAACTCCATTTTTACATCAAAGAAGTGAGAAAGAATGGTACAACTGAAACTGAAATTTCGAGCTCAATTTATAGGCCTCAGTGGGCTCTGGGCATCGCGACGCCAAGGCCTTTGGCGTCGCTACGCCAGATTCTGTCGACGTGGCACGCTCTGGTTCATCGGCTGTAGATTCTGGATAAGGTGATAAGGTGACACGTGGCAAGGTGGTTGGGGCTCAATTATTGTGACACGTGGCGGCTACTGATTGGTCGGCTCAGATTCTTATCCGCCACGTGTCAGATAGGGATAAGAGAGTCAATGATTGATGCTGACGTGGCGAACGTGGTAACGTGACTGTCGGCACCATAGAATTACGACACGTGGCACTTCCTGATTAGCTAATGATGACATGGCGATGACATGGTAGCTTGACTCGGTCAACCTAGTGATGTGGATGATGATGTGGCAATGACGTGGAGTGACACGTGGCGACACGTGGCGATGACGACTGTCAGCACCGTAGGATGATGACACGTGGCACGTCGCATGTTAGCAGATTGGCTGTGACGGTGACATATGGCACGACGCACGTTAGCAATATCAAACTACCTTCAGCGTCGTGATGCGGAAAATTACCAAAATGCCCTCTTCGTCCAATTTTCAATGTTTTGGCCCAAATCACCTCTAGAGTGTCCTGAAACTTTATTTATCTACAAAATAACAAAAAACACATCAAAATATTCACAAAACTCAAGAAACTATACAAAATATTAAGTTAAATGAGTGGGGAATAGTGATATAATTACCACTCATCACTAGGCTAGAGGTGGATATGAACACTTCGTAACCTTTACGGATGTGGCATCGCGTTATGGTTATGTGTTTCTTTTGAAACATAAATCAGAAACTTTTGATAAATTCAAAGAGTTCCGACATGAAGTAGACAGACAGATCGGCTAAAGTATTAAATCGTCACGATTAGATCGTGGTGGAAAATACTTAAGCAATAAGTTTCTCGACTATTTGAAAGAGTATAGTATTCTTTCAATATAGACTCCTCCCGGAACACCTCAATTTGACAGTGTGCCCGAACAGAGAAACCGAACCTTGTTGGACATAGTAAGTTTAATTATGAGTCGCTCTGAGCTACCATTTTCCTTCTAGGAATACACATTAAACAATGCAATACTTATTTTGAATAAGGTTCCATGAAAATCTGTTAGACAGACTTCATATTAGATATGAACAGGAAAGAAGCTAGGTTTTCTCATTCCTAAAGATTTGGGAATGCTGGGCATATGTTTGGATGATACCAAACAAGAACCCAAATCAGATAAGTGTCTATTTGTGGGTTATCCTAGGGTAACCAAAGTATAGTACTTATACAACTCACAAGAAAACAATTTAATTGTTGCTCTCCATGCGATTTTCTTAAAAGGAATACCTATATGCAGTGGTAAGTGGGAGGAAAGTAAAACTCGATGAAAATCAGAGTAATACTGTTCCAGGCACCAATTCCTTAACGGAACAGAAACAGTTCATCAGGGATGAAACTGTGCCATAACCTTAAAATACACAAGAATCGCGCAAGTCGGAGAGAGTCAGAAAACAACCTGGGAGGTATGAGTTTCTGATCTCACCTCATAAAGATGTCAATCTTATTGAGGAATACGAACTGACTACGTATGAGGAAGTGAAACAAGGTATCGACTCCCTATCATGGCAAAGTGCCATGAAGTCCGAAATGGATTCCATGTATACCAACCAAGTTTAGACACTGGTTGATGTACCGAAAGGCATTGTGCCTATTGGTACTATATGAGTCTTCAAGGAAGACAAACGTGGATGGCAACATACCAACGTACAAAGCTAGGCTTGTAGCGAAAAGGTATCGTTATCAATATTGTGTCGATTACGACGAAACCTTTTATCCGTTGCCATGATTAAATCCATTTGGATAATGCTTGCTAATACTGCATGTTTCATTTATGAAATGTGGCAGCTGAACGTCAAAATCGCTTTCTTTCAACGGAAACCTTTTGGAGGATGTTTACAACATCCTGACGGTTTTGTCATACCAAAATAAGCAAACAAGGTTTGCAGGTTAATTCGATCCATTTATGGATTAAAGCAAGCATTGTATTCTTGGAACTAGCGTTTTGATGTAATCATAATGGTATATGATTTAATTCAAAAAGAAAATGATTCTTGTGTATTTAACGAGGTTAGTGGGAGCGCCCTGACAGTGATTGTCCTATAAAATGATGATATACCATTTCTTGGAAATGACATTCCCATAATACAATCGGTGAAACCTTGGCTTTCATGGAAATTCTCCGTATAATACTTGGGAGAGACAACCTTTATTCTAGGAATAAGGATCTACTGGGATAGATCTAAAAGTTGTTGGCACTCTCCGAGAACTCGTACATTGAAATAAATGTATGCGACCTGGTGTCTCGTATGCTTTGAGCATATGGAGTCACAATCAGGCCAATCCAAGTGATAGTAACTAGATTGATGTTAAGAACATCCTTACGTATCTTAGATGATATAAGGATGATTTCTTAAGCTATGGAGGAGGAGAACTTGAAGTGACTGGGTTCACCGTTGCAAGTTTCCAAATCGACAAAAATGATTATAAGTCGCAATAAGGGTACTATATAGTTTGAATAACGGAACATTGAGCTGGAGATCTTCCAAGCAAGATACTGTTGCCGAATAAACAACAAAAGCATAATATTACTGCAGATGAGGCAGCAATAGAAGCGATTTAGATCTATAATAATCCTAATAAGATTAGGTGTAGTTCTGTTAGCAGCTGAGCTAGGCTACAGCACAGGCTAAAGAATTAATAGTCTCATCCACGATCCAAGTATGCACTTCAACTATTCATCTGATTTGTTCGGATCATACATCGTGGCGATGTGATGATCGAATAAATCGTATCAGATGATAACATTGCAAATCCGTTGACGAAAGCAGTTTCTCAACAGAAGTTTGAGTGAACCGTACATAGTTCAGGTGTAGGACACATGAGTGATTGGCTATAGGCCAAGTGGGAGATTGTTGGACAATTATGACCCATAGCATCACTATTTGTACAGAACATGGTGTTGTTGTACAAATTAACTATTTGATAAAAGAAATTGCTCTTTTATCATTTATAATTAGATTACGGGATATATAAATGATAAAAGTCCATATGATTAGTTCTGGATTGATAAGATATGAGACAATATTAATCCATTAAGGTTTAATCATTAAAATATCCCTAGTCGTAGTATTATCGAGATTGGACATCGATAATGCGGAATAGACTAGTATTGTACTTGTGCGCGTTGTGGGAGCATAACATCATAGTTCTCATATATTTAAGTATTGGATACTTATGCAAGTGTAATAGGAGGTTGTGTTTACCGATGGTATGGAAACAGCTTCGCTCTGGATAGACCCCTCAGAATTCCATTGGTAGTATGACTATATGTCAATGGAAGTCCGAATCAGGGTAGGTGTATTTGGTCTTAACTTGAGACTTGCATCGCTAATACTTGCGACAATCATTATACTTTGGTTTTGGTCATCCAGGGCTTTAACAGGTTCTGTGTACGCCTCTTCTGGGTATATTGAGAATTGTGGTGTATTAGGTGTGATGTCAAGATGGAAGTATCACTTCAGTCATATGGAGATGATGGTCACATAGGATACGGAACTAGTACTCTTAAGTACTGCAGTCATCGGGATAATATGACTAGGTCATGCTTATCTAATTATAGAGACTAGTTACCAGAGATCTGATATATGATTCGTACGAGGCAGACATAATTCCAGCCCCAGGCCTTGCATGTGACATCCGATACTGGATAGTTATACGCAATACTATGTATACTACGCCTGACATAGATTATAAATTCCTTTAAGAATATTTCTGGAGAATTGGGTAGGCACGGTGCTTTGCTAGAAGCCAACAATGTCTTGTAAATTGGTAAAAACGTAGTACGAGGTACGTACGTGTTCGGATAGTCTCACGACCGGATTTACTGATGGGTCGCATGGGTCGCTTCCCGAAGATTCACTGATGATGTATGACTCGAACATAATTAATCTGGGATTAATTATAAGAGAGAGAAAATTAATCTAGGATTAATTACGGAGATATTTTATCTGGGATAAAATACTATTTAAAAAGAGAGAACGATTAATTCAGAATTAATCGGTAAAATAATATATTCGATATATTAAATGAAATTAGATTTCGACGCGGAATTAAAATTGGATTTTAATTCGGGCGAACGAGTTAATTTAGAATTAATTTGCTAGCGACGTGAATAGTAATTTTGCTAGGCAAAATTATTTAATTAAATTTGATTTAATTACGTCGCAACGGAAAGTTCGTTAATTTGGAATTAGCGAACCCGAGCCCCGGAGTGTTTGCAGGCCCACTCGCATTTTGAATTTAAGTGCGGCCCACAAGTCACATCACTCGTCACATCACCTGTCACTTTAGTGATGGATGTCAAGTCACCTTTTGGTGATTAACAACCAGTCACTATTCATGATGTTGGTGGTTGTGGGCAATAAATGCCATTTTGCCTCCAAAATTGATTTTAGCTTTTTGGAAAAGCTTTTACCAAATTTTTTGGTTGAGACTTTGGTATTAGTTTTAGTTTGTTTTAGAAACAAATACATCTCTCTCTCTCTTTTTCTTCTAATGGCCGAATGGCCTTCACCATTTTCTCTCAAATTTCTTGGCTTGGCCGAGAATAATAAGAAGCTAAAGAAAGATTTGTGGCAAATTTTTCAATGATGCTAGCACATCCAAGGGGCTTACAAAGGTGATAGGGAAACCCATTCATGAGCATGGAATCTATTCTTAAAGCTTGGAGATTGAAGACAACACAAAAGAGCAAAAATAAAGGGCATTACCGAGAGTCATCCATGGTGGAAGAATTTTTTGTGTTTCATCGCATCGCAAAGCCGATCAAAGTGAGTATTTCCGCAACTTTACTTTGATGTATTCGCACTTTTCATTCGCTTAATTGATCTTGGTTTGACCTAGAAAACCCAACATCTCAATAATACTACGAATAAGGATATTTAATGATTAAACCTTTCGTGGATTAATATTGTCTCATATCTTATTATCTAGTACTAATCATATGGACTTTTTGTTGGTTTCTATAATTAGTCCCAAAGAAAGATTAAGCCATAGAAATACAAATAACATACATGCAAAGCTTGAAGGATGGCGGAAACATACTTACAAAGCTTTGTGATGAAAATGGTGAAGAGGATCCTTGAGCCTCCAAGGTGGGTGATATGCGGCCAAGAACAAGAATGATAGAAGTTGCAAATCTTGGGGCTATTTTCGGCCAAGAACAACAGTGTGAGAAGCCTCAAATCTTCTAGTACTCCAAGCTCCAAATGCGTTTCCCTATCACCTCCTTTGATCCCTTGTTGTGCTAGCAAAAATGGAGAAAACAATTTTCTGCCATGGATGAAGCTCACGGCTTGCGTGAAGAAGAATGAGAGGAGAGAGTGTTATGTCTTTGATTTTTTTTGTTCTCAATTTTTTTCAAAAACCGTGAGACCAAATGAAAAAAAAAGAATATGATATCAAATACCAAATGAATTTTTAATCAAAAAACCCTTCAAAAACCGTGAAGGTTTTCCCTCCAAAATAAAATTCATCATTTGCCATCATTACCTTACTTTGAGATTAGAGACAATGTATCATCCCTTAAAGGTGACTAGATACATCCATCATCTATTCGTATCAAGTAATGAGATATCGCGATGCGATTTGCGGATACCACTCGATTCAAAATACGAATGTGTCTGCAAACACTTTCGGGCTCGGTTTCGCTAATTCCGAATTAACGAATTTCCGTCGCGACGTGAATTAAATAATTACGCCTTGCGGAATTACTATTCAGTTCGCTAATGAATTAATTCTAAATTAATTCGTTTGCCCGAATTAAAATCCGATTTTAATTCCGCGTCGAAATCTAATTTCGTTTAATAATATATCGAATATATTATTTTATCGATTAATTCCAAATTAATCGATCTCTCTCTCTCTCTCCTAATAAGGCATTTTATCCAAGATAAAGTTTCTCCGTAATTAATCCAAGATTAATAAAGTTCGAATCAAACATCATAGGTGAATCTTCAGGAAGCGACCCAGAGATCTCCGGATATGTTGGCAGTAAATACGGTCGTTGGATAATCCAAACACGTACGTACCTCGTACTACGTTTTTACCGATTTACAAGACAAGGTTGGCTTCTAGCAAAGCGCCATGCCTACCCAATTCTCCAGAAATATTCTTACTGGAATATTAGATCTTTATCAAGCATAGTATACCGCAGTATCGCGTATATCGATCCAGTATCGGACGATCACATGTTAGGCCTGGGGCTGGAAATGTGTCTGCCCCGTACGAAACATATATCGGATATCAAACAACTAGTCTCTTTAAATCGGACAATCCTGACATGGTCATATTGTCCCGACGGTTGCAACCTTTTATAGTACTAGTTCTGTATCATGTGTGATCATCATCTCCATATGTCTGAAGTGATACTTCCATCTTGACATCACATCCAGTACACTACGATTCTCGATAAACCCAGAAGAGGCGTACACAGAACCGGTTAAAGCCCTGAACCACCTCAACCAAAGTTTACCGATTGTCGCAAGTACTAGCGATACAAGTCTCAGGTTAAAACCATATACACCTACCCTGATGCGGCCTCCCATAGACACGCAGACATACTACCAATGGGATTCCGCGGGGTCTTTCCAGAGCGAAGCTGTTTTCTGTACCATCGGTAAAACACAATCTCCTACCGCACTTGCATAAGTATCCAATACTTAAATATATGAGAACTATGTCGTTGTGCCATCACAAATCGCACAAGTGCAATACTAGTCTATTCCGCATTATCGATGTCCGATCTCGATAATACTCCGACTAGGGATATTTAATGATTAAACCTTTTATATTGATACTGTCTCATATCATCTCAATACGGAACTAATCATATGGACTTTTGCCATTAATATATTAAAGTAAATAATTTTACAAAACGTCAAAAGGGAAATTTCATTATCACATAGTTAATTTTGTACAATAATACCATATCATTTACAAAACAGTGACGCTATGGGTCATAATGTCTAACATCTCCCCACTTGGCCTATAGCCAGTCACTCAAGCATCTAATACCTGAACTATGTATATGTCGTTCAAACACTTGCTGAAGAACAGCCTTCGTCAGCGGATCTGCAATGTTGTCATCCGATGCGACCTTCTCGACTTTACATCGCCACGATGTATAATCTCCCGAATCAGATGGTAACGCCGAAGAACATGCTTGGATCGTTGATGAGACCTTGGTCCCTTAGCTTGTGCTATAGCCCCGTTATTGTCACAATACAATGGCACGGGCTCAGCAGCTAACGGAACTACTCCTAATCCGTTAGGAATTTTCGGATCCAAACTGCCTCCTTTGCTGCTTCTGATGCAGCAATATACTCCGCTTCTGTTGTTGAATCGGCAACAATATCTTGCTTGGAAGATTTCCAGCTCACTGCTCCGTTATTCAAACAAAAAATATACCCGGATTATGACTTGAAGTCGTCCTTGTCGGTTTGGAAACTTGCATCGGTGTACCCAGACACCTCAAGTTCTCCACCTCCATAAATTAAGAAAGCTTTCTTGGTTCGTCTAAGATACTTAAGGATATTCTTACAGCCATCCAGTGACCTTCACCTGGATCGGCCTGATAGCGACTGCACATGCTCAAAGCATATGACACATCAGGTCGCGTACATATCATGACATACATGATCGATCCGACTGCCGAGGCGAACGGTATCCGACTCATGTTATCTCTCTCTTTTTTAGTCTTAGGACACATGTCCTTAGACAGAAGGATACCACGTGACATTGGCATCAATCCCTTCTTGGATTGATCCATGTTGAATCGCTTCAACACTTTGTCAATATATGTACTCTGGGAGAGTCCAAGCAGCTTTCTAGATCTATCCCGGTAGATCTTTATTCCCAGAATAAAGGCTGCTTCTCCTAGATCTTTCATGGAGAATTTTAATGAAAGCCAAGCTTTCACCGACGTTAGCATGGGAATGTCATTGCCTATAAGCAATACGTCATCGTCATAAAGGACAATAAAAGTCAGTGCTCTCCCACTAACCTTCTTGTATACACAAGGGTCATCATCGTTTTGTACGAAATCATATTCTTTTTGATCTCATCAAAACGCTGATTCCATGACCGTGATGCTTGCTTCAATCCATAAATGGATCGATTTAACTTACAAACCTTGTTTGCAAGTCTAGGTACATAAAACCGTCAGGTTGTTGCATATAAACATCCTCCAAAAGGTTTCCGTTAAGGAAAGTGGTTTTAACGTCCATCTGCCATATCTCGTAATCGAAATATGCAGCTATTGCAAGCATTATCCGAATGGATTTAATCATGGCAACGGGTGAGAAAGTTTCGTCATAATCAATACCATATTGTTGACGATACCCCTTTGCTACAAGCCTAGCTTTGTACGTTTGTTACGTTGCCATCCATGTCGGTCTTATTCTTGAAGATCCATCTGCATCCAATAGGCTTTACGCCTTCTGGTGCATCAACCAGTGTCCAAACTTGGTTGGCATACATGGAATCCATCTCGGACTTCATGGCATCTTGCCATAAAGCGGAATCAATATTCTGTATTGCTTCCTCATACGTAGTCGGTTCATTATCCTCAATAGATTAATATCTACATGAGGCGAGATCAGGAACCCATACCTCTCAGGTACCTTCCTGACTCTCTCCGACCTACGCGGTCCTTGTGTATCTGAAGATTGTGGTACAGACTCATCCTGGATGGTCTGTTTATGTTCCGTCGTTGATTCATTGCCAGGAATAGTATCACTACGATTTTCATCGAGCTCCACTTTCCTCCCACTTATCACTGCATCTAAGAATTCCTTCTCAAGGAAAAATGCATGTAGAGCAACAAACACTTTGTTCTCTTGTGGGTGATAGAAGTAATATCCTTTGGTTTCCTTAGGATATCCCACGAAAAGGCATTTATCTGATTTGGGTTCTAGTTTGGTACCTTCCAAACGTCTAACATATGCCCAGCATCCCCAAATCTTCAGGAAAGAGAAACCTGGTTTCCTTCCTTTCCATTTCTCATATGGAGTCTGTTCAACAGACTTTGACGGAACCTTATTCAAAATAAGTACCGCACAGGTTAATGCGTATCCCCAGAAGGATATTGGTAGCTCAGTCTGACTCATCATCGACCTTACCATGTCTAACAAGGTACGGTTTCTCCATTCAGACACACCGTTTAATTGCGGTGTTCAGGAGGAGTCCACTGTGAAAGAATACCATTTTCTTTCAAGTAATCTTGAAACTCATAACTTAAGTATTCGCCACCACGGTCCGACCGCAATGTCTTGATACTCTTGCCTGTTTGTTTTTCTACTTCGTGTCGAAACTCTTTGAATTTCTCAAAAGTTTCCGACTTGTGTCTCATTAGATACACATAACCATAACGAGATGCATCATCCGTAAAGGTTACGAAGTAATGATATCCACCTCTAGCCTGGCTAGACATGGGCCCACATACGTCACTATGAACGAGGGCTAACAGTTCTGTGGCACGTTCACCTTTACCACTAAAAGGTGTTTTAGGCATTTTGCCTAAAAGACAAGATTCGCAGACATCATATGAATTAAGATCAAATCCGTCCAAGTACCCATTCTTCGAAAGTGTGGATATGCGAGTCTTGTTTATGTGTCCTAGACGACAATGCCACATGTAAGCTTCATCTTTTAGATTACTCTTTTTGAGCCTTTTGTTTGTTATTTTATGTTAGGAGATTCATTTATATTCAAAATATAAAGACCATTATTTGCTACAGCAGTGCAAATTTCTGCATCATTTTTATATAAATAACACCCAGTGTTTCTAAATACAAAAGTGTACCCATGCTGGGTTAACAAGATACAGATATGATATTCCTAGTCAAATAGGTATATAATAACAGTTCAAAAGTTTAAGCATATGCCCCGAGGGCAATTCCAAAACAAAAGTCCCTACAGCCAAAATAGCAACTGGAGTTCCGTTTCCGACTCATAGATCAATCTCCCCTGAAGCCAGCATCCTGCTATCCTGCAGATCCTGCAAATCAGTACAAATATGAGCAGCACAACCAGAATCAAAAATCCAATTTTTAAAACTAGAAGTAGTCATATTTATCTCAATAACAAACATACCAGAGGCTAGTGCCTTGCCTGCCTTGATATCCTCCTTGTGTCCCTTGCCCATCGGCAGTCACGTTTCCAGTGACCCTTCTTGCCGCAGTTGAGGCAGACATCTTGAGATTGTCCCTTGCTTCCCAGAAGCTTTTGTCAACTTGCCTTTACCCTTTTTTTCTTATGTTTCTTCTTCCTCACCCCTCCAGTAGCTTTGGGCCCAGCCTTTGGCCTCTGAGAGGTCGATGTAAAGTGCGCCTCGCGCTTGCCCCCCTTTTGGAGTTCTTTTTCAGACTCATTCAAAATGGATAACAGCTCTCCAAGAGTGTCATCCGTATCCATCAACTTATAGTTGATTATGATTTGTCTCCAAGTATCAGGAAGTGACTGTAAGATCAAATCTATGGTCAGCTCAGCCTCCAATACTATTCCCATATTGGCCAACTCATCAATATCGGTGATCATTTGAGCCCCGTGGGCCTCAACTGATGCGCCTTCAGTCATTCGGGCGCGGAAGAGTTTCTTCACCAACTCGTACCTTTCCATCCGCTTGTTGGAGCGGTGGAGATCTCGAAGTCTAAGCCATCATATATAAGGATCTAAGTCCCTATTCTGGTGACGAAAGTGCTGAGTCATCGAAGCTAACATAATAGCCTGAGCTGTGTCACAATCATTGCTGTGAGTTTTCCATAACCCAGCTCAAGTGGGTCAGTGGGCTTAGGCGGGAGAGGTGTTTGTATAGTGTACAGCATCCTCTCAGCCCCAAGGACTATCCTCAGGTTTATTTCCCAATCACCGAAGTTTGTCCCCTTAAAGACATTGTCACCCATGATGATGTCTCGGACATTTACCTTGCTAGCCATCTCAACTACGATAGTCCAACTATCTAGTTAACGATAAAATAGGTACAGTCAAACTGTTACAAGAAAAAATAACAATGAATTAGTCCAACTAATTTTAATTAATTAAACGAAATAATTTTGAAAGACGCGTAAGGCTAAATATCTGAATGAAATTGTAAATTCAATACTAGCCTCCACTATTTTTTATCAAGTCTTTAACCCTCTGTTGAGAACTCGGGAAATCCTATTTCCTAGTGGGCTAGGATCCCGTTAAATAACACACAATCTTGACTTTGGCCAACAAATTGTATGCTATTTAACTAGGTAGATCTCAAAGATCAATTGGATCCAATCCAATTCCTAGATCCGGTTAGGTGGACATCCAAGTCCAAACATATGTATATATACTTATGCCAATGTATCTAATACATTTTCCTAACCATATCCTCCGAACCATCTAGGCCTGGCTTTGGCACAACAACCTAATGATTCCGGTTAAGCGGGACCCATTGACAAGGAAAGTTTCGTAATCAATGTCGTTGGACAAGAAACGATCTTGACTTTAGCCAACAAATCACAACTTGGACAAGACACCGATGTGGAACAAAACTCTCATGATTCAATTACATCCTCAATTGACAAAGGTCTTGACTTTGGCCAACAAACCAATGCCAATTTGGATCTTGAACAAGAATCATTCAATGGAAGGATAATTGCTTAATATAAATTGAGGGATTTATGCGTAATTGGCAACCAATTTATTATCTTTGTTAGGTCTCATCATCATACACCCTTAAGCATGCTTCTAAAACATCATAAAGTGCATAAAATAAATTAATAGTGATATACGGATGGATATGTAAAAACAATTTGTTCCTAGAACAAATCACTCCCTTTCCACTCCCCGCTAGTAATATTCTACTTCTACCCAATTACATAATACAATAAGAGAAACCTCATTTACATTGAGGGGAATTAGGTGAGAAGAGAATACAAAGAGATAAGGCTGGACACGCAGGTCCAATTTATAAATTCTAAATTTACAATAATTTCTAAAATTACCCTTTCCTTTCTAATATCCATCCGCTATACACTATTCATTCATCACATACATGTATATTCATTCAAGACATGCTATACAACCAATCTAATCCAATTAATTAGTCTTTGTTTAAGTGATCATCCAATGTTCAATCAACGGTTTGATTTTACGCGAGTCCAACTCGTTTGAGAATAAGTACATAAGGTACGAATTCATGAATTATATCGAAACTACCCGTTAAATCCAATTTAAGTCGCATTCAATATTAATTCAATTTATTTAATTCCAAATTAAATGTTTACACTTTTAATGTGCTTTTAAAGATTAGATTCTAAATCTTATCAAATTGGGTCTCCAAGCCCAACTAACATCCAAGTGTGTTTAATTAAAGTCCGATGGGCTTTCAATTGATTTATAAAGGCTTGGGCTTTGGTCAATGTGGGTCAAACCCAATTACCAAGCCCAAATAAGGAATCACCCTTAAGTACCATAAAATCAATTTCAAGCCCATAAGGCCCAATTAAACATAAAAGTCCACTAATCAAATTTTTATATTCCAAATTTTAAAATTCAATTGATTAAAGTGTAATTGTATGATTAATTCATTAAACCAAATATTTAAAAAAAAAAACACCAATTTAATTTATTAATCATCAATTGTTCAAAACACTTGTCTAACATTTATTTGAACAAAAAATCAAGTCCTTTAACATGTCATGTTGTATTCGGCCAAGAGAGATTTTTGCGGTTCGATTTGTTTTTCAATCCAATTGAATCACTAATCTATTATCCGTATTGATTTTAAGTCATCTAATGAACTTGAAAGCAAAAATTCAATAAAGTGAAAAGACCTCCATTTTCGGTCAAGCATCAATTTAGGGAAAAAATCATCCAATGCATTTTTCTCAAAATTGATCATGTATTACATCAAAAATTCATACATTAATCATGCTTAAGTCATCTAATAAACTTGTGCATGAAAAATTCCAAATCAATAAAATGACCTACACATTCGGCCAAGGCATCAATTTTGGGGAAAAAATATCCAATATATTTTTCTCAAAATTGATCATGTAATACATCATATAACAAACATTTAAGCACACTCAAATCATCCAATGAACTTGTGCATGCAAAAAATTCAACTTAATGGAAGTACCTCACATTCGGCCAAAGCAACATTTTGGGGAAAAATCATCCAATGCATTTTTCTCAAAATTGATCATGTATTATATCATATATTATACATGTAATCATGCTTAAGTCATCAAATAAGCTTGTGCATGAAAAATTTCAAACCAATGGAAGCACCTCCACATTCGGCCAAGACAACCACTTTGGGGAAAAATCATCCAATGCATTTTTCTTAAAATTGATCATGTAATATATCATATAACATACATATAAGCATACTTTAGCATCCAATTTCACAAGAACATGCTTCAATCAATTTTCCCCCAAATTAACCCTAATGTATTTCATGCTTAAACATGGCTCAATGATACCATTGTTGGTTTCTATAATTAGTCCCAAAGAAAGATTAAGCCATAGAAATACAAAATAACATACATGCAAAGCTTGAAGGATGGCGGAAACATACTTACAAAGCTTTTGTGACGAAAATGGTGAAGAGGATCCTTGAGCCTCCAAGGTGGGTGATATGCGGCCAAGGAACAAGAATGATAGAAGTTGCAAATCTTGGGGCTGTTTTCGGCCAAGAACAACAGTGTGAGAAGCCTCAAATCTTCTAGTACTCCAAGCTCCAAATGCGTTTCCCTATCACCTCCTTTGATCCCTGTTGTGCTAGCAAAAAAATGGAGAAAACAATTTTCTGCCATGGATGAAGCTCACGGCTTGCGTGAAGAAGATGAGAGGAGAGAGAGTGTTATGTCTTTGATTTTTTTTGTTCTCAATTTTTTTCAAAACCGGTGTGAGACCAAATGAAAAATAAAAGAATATGATATCAAATACAAAATGAATTTTTTAATCAAAAACCCTTCAAAAACCGTGAAAGGTTTTCCCTCCAAAATAAAATTCATCATTTGCCATCATTACTTTGAGAGATTAGAGACAATGTATCATCCCTTAAAGGTGACTAGATACATCCATCATCTATTCGTATCAAGTAATGAGATATCGCGATGCGATTTGCGGATACCACTCGATTCAAAATATGAATGTGTCCGCAAACACTTTCGGGCTCGATTTCACTAATTCCGAATTAACGAATTTCCGTCGCGATGTGAATTAAATAATTACGCCTTGCGGAATTACTATTCAGTTCGCTAATGAATTAATTCTAAATTAATTCGTTTGCCCGAATTAAAATCCGATTTTAATTCCGCGTCGAAATCTAATTTCGTTTAATAATATATCGAATATATTATTTTATCGATTAATTCCAAATTAATCGATCTCTCTCTCTCTCCTAATAAGGCATTTTATCCAAGATAAAGTTTCTCCGTAATTAATCCATGATTAATAAAGTTCGAATCAAACATCATAGGTGAATCTTCAGGAAGCGACCCAAAAGATCTCCGGATATGTTGGCAGTAAATACGGTCGTTGGATAATCCAAACACGTACGTACCTCGTACTACGTTTTTACCGATTTACAAGACAAGGTTGGCTTCTAGCAAAGCGCCATGCCTACCCAATTCTCCAGAAATATTCTTACTGGAATATTAGATCTTTATCAAGCATAGTATACCGCAGTATCGCGTATATCGATCCAGTATCGGACGATCACATGTTAGGCCTGGGGCTGGAAATGTGTCTGCCCCATACGAAACATATATCGGATATCAAACAACTAGTCTCTTTAAATCAGACAATCCTGACCTGGTCATATTGTCCCGACGGTTGCAACCTTTTATAGAGTACTAGTTCTGTATCCTGCGTGATCATCATCTCCATATGTCTGAAGTGATACTTCCATCTTGACATCACATCCAGTACACTACGATTCTCGATAAACCCAGAAGAGGCGTACACAGAACCGGTTAAAGCCCCGAACCACCTCAACCAAAGTTTACCGATTGTCGCAAGTACTAGCGATGCAAGTCTCAGGATAAGACCATATACACCTACCCTGATGCGGCCTCCCATAGACACGCAGACATACTACCAATGGTATTCCGCGGGGTCTTTCCAGAGCGAAGCTGTTTTCCGTACCATCGGTAAAACACAACCTCCTACCGCACTTGCATAAGTATCCAATACTTAAATATATGAGAACTATGCCGTTGTGCCATCACAAATCGCACAAGTGCAATACTAGTCTATTCCGCATTATCGATGTCCGATCTCGATAATACTCCGACTATGGATATTTAATGATTAAACCTTTTATATTGATACTGTCTCATATCATCTCAATACGGAACTAATCATATGGAATTTTGCCATTAATATATTAAAGTAAATAATTTTACAAAAACGGAAAAAAGGGCAATTTCATTATCACATAGTTAATTTGTACAATAATACCATATCATTTACAAAACAGTGACGCTATGGGTCATAATGTCTAACACTTTTATCATTTGTTTATCCAACTAATCCAATTACAAAATGATAAAAGAGCAATTTCCTTTGTCACATAGTTAATTTGTACAAAGAACACCATGTCTTTTACAAATAGTGATGCTATTGGTCATAATTGTCCAACAATCTCCCACTTGGCCTATAGCCAATCACTCAAGTGTCTAACACCAGAACTATGTACGGGTCGCTCATACTTATGCTGAGATATCAGTTTCGTCAGCGGATATCCAAGGTTATCATCTGAAATGATCTTGTCGATCTTGACATCACCACGATGTGTGATCCCACGAATGAGATGAAACCGTCGAAGTACATACTTGGATCATTGATGAGACCGTAATTCCTTGGCCTGTGTTGTAGCCTAGCTCAGCTGCTAACAGAACTACTCCTAATCCATTTACGAATTTTATAGATCCAAAATGCTTCTTTTGTTACCTCAGCCGCAACAATGTATTCCGCTTTTGCTGTTGAATCGGCAACAGTATCTTGCTTGGAAGATTTCCAGCTCACTGTTTCGTTGTTCAAATAAAATATATACCCTTATTGTGACTCACAGTCGTCTTTATCGGTTTGGAAACTTGCATCGGTGAACCCAGTCACCTCAAGTTCTCCATCTCCATAAACTAAGAAAGCTTCCTTAGTTCGTTTAAGATGCTAAAGGATGTTCTTAACATCAATCCAGTGACCAACACCTGGATCGGCCTGATAGTGACTACGGATGCTCAAAGCATATGTGACACCAGGTCACGTACATGTCATGGCATACATGATCGATCTGACTGCTTAAGAGAACAGGATCTGATTCATTGCATCTCTCTCATCTTGAGTTTTAGGACACATGTCTTTAGATAGAGAGATGCCATGTAACAGTGGAAGCAGCCCCCTCTGGGCTGATCCATGTTGAATCTCTTCAACACTTTGTCAATGTACGAGTTCTCGGAGAGTGCCAACAACTTTTAGATCTATCCCAGTAGATCCTCAATCCTAGAATAAAGGTTGCCTCTCCCAAGTTTGTCATGGAGAATTTTAATGAAAGCCAAGCTTTCACCGATTTTATTATGGGAATGACATTGCTAAGAAGCAATACATCATCAACGTATAGGACAATCAATGTCAGTGCGCTCCCACTAGCCTTCTTATATACACAAGAATCATCATCGTTTTAAATGAAACCATATACCATTATGATCTCATCAAAACGTTGGTTCCAAGAACGCAATGCTTGCTTCAATCCATAAATGGATCGATTTAACTTGAAAACCTTGTTTGCATATTTTGGCACGACAAAACCGTCAGGCTGTTGTATGTAAACACCCTTCAAAAGGTTTCCATTAAGGAAAGTGGTTTTGACGTCCATCTGTCATATTTCATAATCGAAATATGCAGCAATAGCAAGCATTATTCGAATAGATTCAATCATGGAAACGGGTAAAAGGTTTCATCGTAATCGACACCATGTTGATGACGATAGTCTTTTGCTACAAGCCTAGCTTTGTACGTTTGTTTGTTGCCATCAATGTCTGTCTTCACCATGAAGACTCATTTGCTACCAATAGGCACAATGTCTTCTGGTACATCAACTAGTATCCAAACTTGGTTGGTATACATGGAATCCATTTCGGACTTCATGGCACATTGCCATAAAATAGAGTCGATACCTTGTATCACTTCCTCATACGTAGCCGGTTCGTCTTCCTCAATAAGATTGATATCTACATGAGGTGAGATCAGAAACTCATACCTCTAAGGTTGTTTTCTGACTCTCTCCGACCTACGTGGTTCTTGTGTTTTAGAAGATTGTGGAACAGTCTCATCCCTGATGAACTGTTTGTGTTCCGTTAGGGGTCGGTGCCAGGAACAGTATTACTTCGATTTTCATCGAGTTTTACTTTCCTCCCACTTACCACTGCATTTATGAATTTCTCTAAGGAAGACCGCATGGAGAGCAACAAATATTTTGTTCTCTTATGGGTTGTGGAAACAATATACTTTGGTTTCCATAAGATAACCAATTACAAATAGGCACTTATCCGATTTGGGTTCTAGTTTGGTACCATCCAAACATTTAATATATACCCAGCATCTCCAAATCTTTAGGAATGAGAAACTCGGTTTCTTTCCTGTCCATACTTCATATGGAGTCTGTCCAACAGACTTTGACAGAACCTTATTCAAAATAAGTATTGCACTGTTCAATGCGTATCTCGTGAAGGAAATTGGTAGTTTAATGCTACTCAACATTAACCTTACCATGTCCAACAAAGTTCGGTCTCTCCGTTCGGACACACCTTTCATTGAGGTGTTCCGGGAGGAGTCCACTATGAAAGAATACCATACTCTTTCAAGTAATCGAGAAACTCATTGTTAAAGTATTCTCCACCACGGTCTGACCTCAATGTTTTAATACTTTTTCCGGTCTGTTTTTCTACTTCATGTCGAAACTCTTTGAATTTATCAAAAGTTTCCGACTTGTGTTTCATAAGATACACATAACCATAACACGATGTAACATTCGTAAAGGTTACGAAGTATTCATATCCATCTCTAGCCTGGCTAGATATGGGCCTACATACGTCACCATGAACGAGGGCTAACAGCTCGGTGGCACACACACCTATACCGCTAAAAGGCGTTTTAGGCATTTTGCCTAATAAACAAGTTTCGCAGACATCATATGATTTAGGATCAAATCCGTCCAAGTATCCACTCTTCGAAAGCGTGAATATAAGAGTCTTGTTAATGTGTCCCAAACAACAATGCCACATATAAGTTTCATCTGTATTACTCAATTTGAGCCTTTAGTTTGTCATGTTATATGTTTGAGATTCATTTATATTCAAAATATAAATACTATTATTAACATCTGTTGTACATATCAAAATGTTATCTTTATTTACAAAACACCTAGTGTTCTATAATACAAAGGTACACCAGCAACAGGTTAAACAAAATGCAGAGATGATGTTCCTTTGTCAAACTAGGTAAAAAATAACAGTCACTTAATGTAATTACATGACCCAATGGCAGATACAAAACATAGGTCCCAACGGCCAAAACAGCGACTCTCGTCCCATTTTCGACTCGTAGGTCGATCTAGTCTGAAGCCAGTATCATGCTAATAAGCAGATCCTGCACACCAGTACATATGTGAGTACCACATCCAGAATCAAAAATCCAATTTTTAAAACTAGTAGTGGACATGTTTATAACGAACATACCTGAAGCCGGAGCCTTGCCCGTCTTCACTTCCTCCAACTCCACCTTGTACTCACGGCAGTCACGCTTCCAGTGACCCCGTTTGAAACAATATAGGCAGACGTCTTGGGATATGTCCTTAGTATTCCTAGAAGACTGTGATGATTTAGCCTTGCCCTTTTTCTTCCTTTTCTTCACACCCTCAGAAGCCTTCGGCCAAGCCTTGGCCATCTGGGATGTCGAAGTACGGTGCGCCTCGTGTTTCTTGCCCTATAGAAGCTCTGGCTCTGCTTCTTTCAGCATCGCCAATAACTCTCCAAGATTTTTCTCTTGGTTCATCATATTATAGTTTATGATGAACTCGCCCCAGTAGTCGGACAAAGATTGTAAGATCAAATCTATAGAAGTCTCGGCCTCGAAGGTTATGCCCAGCTGACCTAGCTGTTAGATGTCAACAATCATCTGCGACATATAATACTCGATAGACGTACCCTCTGACATATGCGAGCGAAAAAGCTTCTTGTGCAATTCGTGCTTCTGAGATCTAAGATTAGATCTGTGAAGATCCTTTAATTTCAACATCATACTATAAGGATCCTATCATTTATTATGACGACGAAATTGAGGAGTCATTGCGGCAAGCATGACAGAT
>SKCR01013066.1:0-49084 GCA_019454045.1 Zanthoxylum bungeanum
ATATAGCTTAAGGTGTCTATTCCTATATTATCACATGTCATAACATGTAAGATATGCATAAATATTCAAAGTCATAAAATTTGATTTTATGAAATTTAAAGAAGTTAAATTATTAGATATTATGCATGAAAATAAATTAATTGGATTAATTATTTTAATGGTTTAAATTGGAAATTCGAATTTAATATATATATATATATATGGGCTTTATAATTTTCCTTTGGTATATCGGATGGAAATCCGGACGTAAATTCCATAGCCGATTTCGAATGGACAGTAGTGTGGTCTGCATTCGGGGTTACAATTTCATGTATCATTGGAATTTATAAGACACTTATATTAATTAAATACTTTAATTAAAAATATTTGTCCCTTATTTGAATTTCTAATTTTAAACTTGTTAGTGAGTTAGAAATTTTAAGAGTTAAAATTAATTAGGTCACTAAAGTAAACTTAATTAAATTAGTTTAACAAATTAAAGTATTAGTTGGGACTAATAAGAATTAGTGAAGAGAATTTTAAGAGTTAAAATTGGATATATCACTAATTTCGCACTAGTGTATGTAGGAAACGCTTTCCCTCGTTCAATGGAAGCGACTTAGGCACCCGGGATTGACCTTGAAAAATTTTATATCCTTTTCTCAAAGAAAAATTGAATCTGACCAGCCCCTTAACATGCACAACTTATTGCTTTGGCACTGTTTTTATCAACCCAAAAACTTTTCCCAAACAGCGCAACTCTAGTAGCCAAAATCTGGACAGATTTACACAAAACTGAACAGCTGAACAACGCGCGTGCACTGGCTTGTTTAATAAGTAAACCCAGAACGGGTGATTTGACGACGATGTTTCCAATGATTTAAAAAAAAATATTGTATTAAATAGATGAATAACTATTGGTTCCATTCCATATAATCCTGGTTCTAAAAAGTTACACTTTCATTCATGCTCATTCAAAAAGAAAATATAGTTATAATTGTTGAGTCATCCCCACCTATCCATGACGGAAAATAAAACAATGACAATTCAGCGAAGGGTGACTTGAACAAGAATGACCCAAGAAAAGAATATGTTATTGAAATAGATAGATATTGCTCATAATCCGATTAAAAGTTGGCTGGTTAGCATCAAAAAAGTAAAAAAAAAAAAAAAAAAATCTAAATGTGGTCCTTTCAAATCTTTTAAATTCTTATGATATATATCTTTTTACAATCCAATAAGTAAAAAATCTTGGTTAAAAAAAACTTTAATAAAATCTTGTAAATCATTACATTCTTAGGGGGGTGTATTCAAAAAATGAAGAGATGCATTAAATGATTCAAGTGTCGCACAAAAAACATTTGATAGAGTACACAAAATTACTACGAGTATCAGCGATGATCGACCCTTGTAAATAAAATGCACAATCGATTACAAGTATTGTTTATGCACAATGTGTTAGGGTTGGTGCTCAGAGTGCCAATCCGGATCATATTTATGTCCGATTCATAAATAGGAACAATTCATTTTTCTGTAATATTACTTATTTAATGGTAGCATCTCTTGTCTTTTATACACATATTCAATCTAATTGCGATTAGATATCTAATTATGATTAGATTGAAACTGAATTTGATTTAGTGATACATGTATATTAGACAAAGACCCTAGGATTTACAACGTAGTGCGCAGTTACAACGTAGTTTGTAATTGACATTGGGAAGCGTCATTATAAGTTGTATATCCTTAAATAAAGTTGTTGGTCAAAATTTACTAACACGGGTCGGTTAGTGAAATCCGTTGAGACCAATACATGTCGTATATCATGACTTGGTCCGATGGTTTATCCCAATGAAACATGAGTCTCGGGAGACTCGTATACGCATGTAGGTGTTTATTTGATAAACAATGAATGACTCACTGAAGATTTCTTAATAGATGGTACACCAACGTCAATAGGAATCTTCTCGAGTTGAGCGAGCATAGTGGTCCTTCGACTTGAGATACCACTGTGGATATATGAGTTATCATCCACACTTTGATGGCAGTCACGTCACCGATCTATTTAGATCAGACCTCTGCCTGTTCGTTGGGTGTGGACTGATGCTCATGATATCTTGTGTGTATCAAAATAGAATCCGTCAGTCATGTGTACAGGGCATAGGAATCTGACACGTGTTTACGATCTAGTAATCTATGGGCATGGTATTGTTGGACAATTATGACCCATAACATCACTATTTGTAATAAACATTGTTTTTTTTTACAAATTAACTATGTGATAAAATGAAATTGCTATTTTATCATTATGTAATTGGATTACTTGGAATATTAATGATAAAATTCCTTATGATTAAATCGGATTAATAAGATATGAGACAGTATTAATTCACGAACGATTTAATCATTAAATATCCCTAGTCATAGTATTATTGAAACTGGACATCAATAATGCGGAATAGACTAGTATTGCACTTGTGCGCGTTATGGAATCTTAACGGCATAGTTCTCATATGTTTAAATATTGAATACTTATACAAGTATGATAAAATGCTAGCGGGAGAGAGAGAGAGAAAGAGATTTGTTCAAGGAACAATTTATTTATATATCTATCCGCATATCATTATTAATTTATTTCGCCTTATTATGCTTTTAGACTGCATGTTTAAGGGTGTATGATGAGACTTAATCAAAGATAATAAATTGGTTGCCAATTTACGAAAAAAACCCTCACTTTAATATTAAGTGTTTTCCTTTCATTGAGTGGTTCTTTCTCAAGATCCAGTATTGGCTTTGATTTGTTGGCCAAAGTCAAGATCATTGTCCATCGCGGATGTGTTTGAACCATGAAGCTTTGTTATACATAGCATGTCTTGGGCAATTGTGACTTGTTGGCCAAAGTCAAGGTCACTTCTGTTCATCGACGTGGATTATGAAGTTTTGCCACTGTCAATGGGTCGCGCTTAACTGGAATCATTAAGCTTGTTGCGCCAAAGCCAAGGCTTAGTCGATTCAGAGGAAAAGGTTAGGATGATTTATTGGATATATGTTTTGGACTTGGAGGTCCACCTACCGGATCTAGGAATTGGATGGGATCCAATTGATCTTAGAGATCTACCAAGTTAAGTTTCATACAGCTTGTTGGCCAAAGTCAAGGTTGTGTGTTATTTAACGGGATCCTAGCCCACTAGGAAACTAGGTTTCCCGAGTACTCAACAGAGGGTTAGAGGCTCGCCGAAAAATAGTGGGAGGCCAGTATTAAATTTACAATTTCATTTAATACTCGCTAATACGCGCTTTTTTATTATTTATCGTCATTATAAATATTAGTTGGACTAATTATTTTTTTTCTTTGAACAGTTAGACTATACTTAAACATTACTCCACTTGTAGTTGGTTATATAGTTGGACTATAGTAACCATTACATTCGAGAGTACCTGAAATCGGTTATTGGATAGTTGGACTATTGCAATCGAGATGGTTTGAAAGATTAGCATTAGAGACATCATCATGGGTGACAATGTCTTTAACGGCACCAATTTTCCAGATTGGGAGATGAATCTCAGGATAGTCCTGGGAGCCGAGAAGTTGCTCTATGTTATAGACAGACCTCTCGGGAGTGAGGCCAGACATGAGCGGGCAGTTGATCATGAGCTTTGTAAGACTCATCGAGATGATAACTTTACCGCTCAATCCGTCATGCTTGCCACAATCACAACTCAATTTCGTAGTCACAACAAAGGATTGGATCCTTATAACATGATGCTGAAATTGAAGGACATTCACAGATCTAACCTTAGATCTCAGAAGTATGAATTGCAAAAGAAGCTCTTTCGCTCGCGCATGTCAGATGGTACATTTGTTGAACACTATATGTCACATATGTTTTCTGACATCGAACAGCTAGGTCAGCTGCGCATTACCTTTGAGGCTGAGACTTCTATAGATTTGATTTTACAGTCTCTGTCCGATTGCTGGGGTGGGTTCATCATGAACTACAATATGATGAACCAATTGAATACTCTTGGAGAGTTGATGGCAATACTGAAAAAGGTAGAGCCAGAGCTTCAAAAAGGCAAGAAGCGCGAGATGCATCTTACATCGACATCCAAGAAGGTCAGGGCTTGGCCTAAGGCTTCTAGGGGTGTGAAGAAAAAGAAAAGAAGGGCAAGGTTAAATCATCGCAGTCTTCTAGGAAGACGAAGGACATATCCCAAGACGTCTGCCTACATTGTGGCAAACGAGGTCACTGGAAGCGTGACTGTCGTAAATACCAGGCAGACTTGGAGGAAGCGAGGGCGGCCAAGGCTCCAGCCTCAGGTATGTTTGTTATTGAAATAAACATATCCACTACTGGTTTTAAAAATTGGATTTTTGATTTTGGATGTGGTACTCACATATGTACTGATGTGCAGGATCAGCAGATTAGCATGAGACTAGTTTCATGAGAGATTGACCTCTGAGACGGAAATGAGACCAGAGTCGCCATTTTGGCCGTTGGCACCTATGTTTTGAATCTGCCCTCGGGGCATGTACTTAACTTAGGAGACAATTATTTTGTACCTAGTTTGACTAGGAATGTCATCTCTGTATCTTGTTTAACTCGATGCGGGTATACCTTTGTATTCCGGAACACTGGGTGTTTTATATATAAAGATGATGTTTTGATATGTACATCAGATGTTAATAATTGTCTTTATATTTTGAATATAAATGAATCTCAAACATATAACATGACAAACAAAAGGCTCAAAATGAATAAAACAGATGAAACTTATATGTGGTATTGTCGTTTGGGACACATTAACAAAACTCGCATATCCACACTTTCAAAGTATGGATACTTGGACAGATTTGATCTTAATTAATATGATGTCTACAAATCTTGTTTATTTGGCAAAATGCCTAAAACACCTTTTAGTGGTAAAGGTGTACGTGCCACCGAACTGTTAGCCCTAGTTCATAGTGACGTATGCGGGCCCATGTCTAGCAAAGCTAGAGGTGGATATGAATACTTCCTAACCTTTACGGATGATGCATCGTGTTATGGTTATGTGTATCTCATGAAACACAAGTCGGAAACTTTTGAGAAATTCAAAGAGTTTCGACACGAATTAGAAAAACAGACCGGTAAAAGTATTAAAACATTACGATCGGACCGCGATGGTGAATACTTAAGCAATGTGTTTAAAAATTACTTGAAAGAATATGGTATTCTTTCATAGTGGACTCCTCCCGGAATACCTCAATTGAACGGTGTGTCCGAACGGAGAAACCGAACTTTGTTGGACATGGTAAGGTCTATGATGAGTCAGACAGAGCTACCAATTTCCTTCTGGGGATACGCATTAAACAGTGCAATACTTATTTTGAATAAGGTTTCGTCAAAGTCTGTTGGACAAACTCCATATGAAATATGGACAAGAAAGAAACCATGTTTCTCATTTTTGAAGATTTGGGGATGTTGGGCATACGTTAAATGTTTGGATATTAACAAGGTAGAACCTAAATCAGATAAGTGCCTATTTGTAGGTTATCCTAGGGAAACCAAATGATATTACTTCTACAACCCACAAGAGAACAAAACATTTGTTGCTCTCCATGCGGTTTTCCTAGAAAAGGAATTCATGAATGCAGTGGCAAGTGGGAAGAAAGTAAAACTCGATCAAAATCGGAGTGATACTATTTCTGGCACCGACCCCCTCACGGAACACAAAGAGTCCATCAGGGATGAGACTCTTCCATAATCTTCTAATACACAAGAACCACTTAGGTCAGAGAGAGTCAGAAAACAACCTGAGAGGTATGGGTTTCCGATCTCACCTCATTAGACATTAATCTTATTGAGGAAGATGAACCGGCTACGTATGAGGAAGCGATACAAGGTATCGACTCCGCTTTATGACAGGATGCCATGAAGTCCGAAATGGATTCCATGTATACCAACCAAGTTTGGACACTGGTTGATGCACCAGAAGGCCTTAAGCCTATTGGTTGTAAATGGGTCTTCAAGAAGAAGACAGACATGGATGGCAACATACAAACGTACAAACCTAGGCTTGTAGCGAAACGGTATCATCAACGACATGGTGTCGATTACGATGAAACTTTTTCACATATTTCCATGATTAAATCCATTAAATCCATTTTGGAGGATGTTTATATTCAACAACCTGACGGTTTTTTCGTACCAAGACATGCAAAAAAGGTTTACAAGTTAAACCGATCCATTTATGGATTAAAGCAAGCATCGCGTTCTTAGAACCAATGTTTTGATGAGATCATAAAAGAATATGGTTTCATTCAAAATGAAGATGATGATTATGTATATAAGAAGGGTAGTGGGAGCGCACTAACATTCATTGTCCGTTATGTTGATGATGTATTGCTTTTAGGCAATGACGTTCCCATGCTACAATCGGTGAAAACTTGGCTTTCATTCAAATTCTCCATGAAAGACCTGGGAGAAACAACATTTATTCTGGGAATAAGGATCTACCGGGATAGATCTATCAAGCTGTTGGGACTCTCCCAGAGCTCGTACATTGACAAAGTGTTGAAGAGATTCCACATGGATTAGTCCAAGAGGGGGCTGCTTCCGGTGTCACATGGCGTCTCTCTATTTAAGGACATGTGTTCTAAAACTAAAGATGAGAGAGATGCAATGAGTCGAATCTCATATGCTTCCGCAGTCGGATCGATCATGTACGTCATGATATGTACGCGACCTGATGTCTCATATGCTTTGAGCATTTGCAGTCGCTATCAGGCCGATCCAAGTGATGGTCACTGGATTACTGTAAAGAAAATCCTCAAGTATCTTAGATGAACTAAGGATGATTTCTTAGTCTATGGGGAATGAGAACTTGAGGTGACTGGGTACGCCGATGCAAGTTTCCAAACCGATAAAGATGACTGTAAGTCACAATCTGGGTACATATTTTATTTGAACAACGGAGCGGTGAGCTGGAAATCTTCCAAGTAAGAGACTGTTACTGATTCAACAACAGAAACAGAATATATTGTTGTAGCTGAGGCAGCAAAAGAAGCAGTTTGGATCCGTAAATTCCTAAATGGATTAGGATTAGTTCCGTTAGCAGCTGAGCTCGTACCTTTGTATTGTGACAATAACGGGGCTATAACACAGGCTAAAGAACATCAGTCTCATCAATGATCCAAGCTTGTACTTCGACGTTTCCATCTGATTCGTGAGATCATACATCGTGGCAATGTGAAGATGAGAAGATCGCATCAAATGACAACATTGCTGATCCGCTAACGAAAGTTATATCTCAGTAAAAGTTTTAACGACATGTACATAGTTCAGGTGGTAGATACTTGAGTGATTGGCTATGAGCCAAGTGGGAGATTGTTGGACAATTATGACCCATTGCATTACTATTTTTAATAAACATTGTGTTTTTGTACAAATTAACTATGTGACAAAAGGAAATTGCTATTTCATTATGTAATTGGATTACTTGGATTATTAATGAAAAAAGTCCTTATGATTAAATCGGGTTATTAAGTTATGAGATAGTATTAATCCATGAACGGTTTTAAACATTAAATATCTCTAGCCGTAGTATTATCGAGACTGGACATCGATAATGCGGAATAGACTAGTATTGTACTTGTGCGCGTTATGAAAGTTTAACGACATAGTTCTCATATGTTTAAGTATTGGATACTTATGCAAGTGTGATAGGAGGTTCTGTTAGCCATTGGACCGGGAACAGTTCGCTCTGGAAAGACCCACCAGAATCCCATTGGTAGTATAACTATGTGTCTATGGAAATCCGAATCAGGGTAGGTGTATGTGATCTTTAACCTGAGACTTATGTCTCTAATACTTGCAACAATCAATTTGATTTGGTATTGGTCGTCCAAAGCTTTAACAGGTTTTGTGTATGCCTGTACTGGGTTTACTGAGAATCATAGTGTATTGGATGTGATGTCAAGATGGGAGTATCACTTCAATCATATGCAGATGATGGTCATGCATGATATGGTAATAGTACTCTTAAATGCTGCAGCTATCGTGATAATATGACTAGGTCATGATTTTCTGATAACATAGACTAGTTACTCATGATACGATATATGCCGACACAGAGCCAGCCTCAGGCCTAGCATGTGACATCTGATACTGGATCGTATTACGTATTACATAGTATTACTACGCCTGATACATATAATGTTCCTCCATGGATATTTCTGGAGAATTTGGTAGGCATGGTGCTTTGCTAGAAGCCAATCATGTCTTGTAAATCGGTGAGAACGTGGTATGGGGTACGCACGTGTCGGATGGTCCGATAACCGGATTTACTACCAACATATCCAGGAATCTCTTGGGTCGCTTCCCAAAGATTCACCAATGATATTTAACTCGAACAGATTTAATCTAGGATTAATTAAAAGAGAGAAAATTAATTGGGATTAATTGCGGCAAGAATTAATCTGGGATTAAATTCGTACAGAAGAGAGAACGCGATTAATTAGAATTAATCGGTAAAATAAATTTAATAGTTAAATTGGATTTTTCTATTTAATTTATTTATTGGGCTAAAATAATATATCGGATATATTAATTGAAATTAGATTTCAATAAGAAATTAAAATTGGATTTTAATTCCAGCAAACGAATTAATTTGGAATTAATTCGTAATCGACTTTCAAAATAATTTTGCGAGGCATCATTATTTAATTAAATTGGATTTAATTATTTAGCGACATAAAATTCGTTTAGTTGGATTAAACGAACTCGGGCCCAAAGTCTAGTTGTGTGAGCCAACTTGAATTTTGAATTTAAAGTGGTGGGACCCACTTCACTTATATCAACTTGTCAAAAGTGTGATGTGAGTAGTTGGCAAAATTTATTGAAACCATTTTGCTTTTCACCATCCTTGTTTTGCTTTTTGGAAACCAATACACACAACTACTTGGTTTTGGAAACCAATACACACAACAACTTGGCTTTTGGAAATACAAGTCAACAAAACACATTATCTCTTTTTGCTCTCCTTCCTTGGCCGAACCTAGCTCCCTCTTGTTCTTGAATTTTTGTTGCAAAATTTCATCAAGCTAGCACTTTGTGAGTTGATTTAAGGTGATAGGGAAACTCACCCAAGGCTTTGGACTTCATCATAAATCTTGGAGCTTCTACATCCAAAAGAGATTTTTGAAAATCCTCAACCGATCAATGTAAGTTTTTTCCGCAAACTTTATCGTTTATTCACACACAAATAATCTTAGTGATCTTGTGGCATGTGTAGGACACTAACATTGGTATCTAGAGCCATCCTAAGCATGATTTGAATCATAGGGTTCTTAACTTTAATTTGGGGATTTTGTGCTTGGAGCATGTAAATTCAAAATTGGTTGTTTGGTTGTGATTATCTGATGAGGACTTAGAGTTATGCATGATTGGATTTGTGAAAATTGATTGGATCAAAATTTCCCCAATTTTATCACTTGGCCGAATATATGCCCTAGTTTACTCATGGTGAATTTTTGAAATTTGACAATTGGATATGCTAAAAGCATGAAATGAATATTGATTGTTGATTTAATTAGATTGAAATCAAAATTGGGTGTTATTTATTGCAAATACCGTGAGTTGAAGCATGTTGAATGAGTTAATTTTGCTTCAATTTGTGTTGGACATGAATTGAATGTTAAGCATGATTAATTGATTAAATAATGTTATGGAAATATTAGATTAATAGATTAATTTTGTTAATTACACTTTAATTAAAATAATGTGATATTTGGAATATTATGTTAATATAAATTAGTCTTTAAAATTGGATTGTGCAATTTTGTTATATTTGGGCTAATGGGCTTGGTTGAGCCAAGTTTGGTTTTGGACAATTGGGTTGGATCCAGTTGGGCCTAAACCATTTCCATAAAGTCCATAATATGACTTTTGGGCCTTTAATAATTTAATTGGGCCTAATGGGCCAAAATTGATTTTTGGCATAGGGTGATTCCTAAATGGGCCATGGCATTTTGGTTTTGATCCATAATGGCCAAAGTCCATGCTTAAAGAATCAATTGAAAGCCCATTGGACTTAATTGAATTATCATTGGATGCTAATTGGGCCTTTGAGACCCAATTAGATTGGATTTGGAATCCAAGTCTAAAAGGCACTATTAAAAGTGTAATTGTTTAATTTGGAATTAAACATGAATTAGTATTGGATACAATTTAAATTGGATTTAATATTGTAGTTCGATATAATTCAAGAATACTTACTTTGAGTATTTGTTCATAAACGAGTTGGAGTCGCGCAAATCAAATCGTTGTGTGAACATTGGATGATCATTAATTGAAGATTAATTAATTGGTTTAGATTGATTGAAAATATGCTTTATGTGAATACTTGGATGTATTTGTATGGATAATTTATATCGGATGGATATTAAACGGGTGGGGGCAATTTTGAAAATTATTGTAAATATGGTATTTATTTGAAATTGGACCTGCGTGTCCAGCCTTTCACCTCCTATCTCTTTGTATTTCTTTTATCACCAATTCCCCTTAATGCAAATGAGGTTTCTTATTGTATTATGTAATTGGGTAGAAGTATGTAAAGTGCTAGCGGGAGAGAGAGAGAGAGAGAGAGAGAGATTTGTTCTAGGAATAATTTGTTTATATATCCATCCGCATATCATTATTAATTTATCGTGCCTTATTATGCTTTTAGAATACATGTTTAAGAGTATATGATGAGACCTAATCAAAGATAATAAATTGGTTGCCAATTTACGAAAAAAACCCTCACTTTAATATTAAGCGTTTTCCTTCCATTGAGTGGTTCTTTCTCAAGATCCAAGATTGGCTTTGATTTGTTCGCCAAAGTCAAGATCATTGTCCATCGCGGATGTGTTTGAACCATGTAAGCTTTGTTATACATCGCATGTCTTGGGCAGTTTTGACTTGTTGGGCAAAGTCAAGGTCATTTCTGTTCATCGACGTTGATTACGAAGTTTTCCCACTGTCATTGGGTCGCGCTTAACTGGAATCATTAAGCTTGTTGAGCCAAAGCCAAGGCTTATTTGATTTAGAGGAAAAGGTTAGGATGATATATTGGATATATGTTTTGGACTTGGAGGTCCACCTACCGGATTTAGGAATTGGATGGGATTCAATTGATCTTATAGATCTACCTAGTTAAGTTTCATACAGCTTGTTGGCCAAAGTCAAGGTTGTGTGTTATTTAACGGGATCCTAGCCCACTAGGAAACTAGATTTCCCGAGTACTCAACAGAGGGTTAGAGGCTCGCCGAAAATAGTGGGAGGCCAGTATTAAATTTACAATTTCGTTTAATACTCGCTAATACGCGCTCTTTTATTATTTATCGTCATTATAAATATTAGTTGGACTAATAATTTTATTGTTTTCTTTGAACTGTTAGACTGTACTCAAACACTACTCCACTTGTAGTTGGTTATATAGTTTGACTATAGTAACTATTACATTTGAGTGTACCTGAAATCGTTGATTGGATAGTTTGACTATTGCAATCGAGATAGCTGGAAAGATTAGCATAAGAGACATCATCATGGGTGACAATGTCTTTAACAACTTTAATTTTCCAGATTGGGAGATGAATCTCAGGATAGTCCTAGGAGCCGAGAATTTGCTCTATGTTATAGACAGACCTCTCGGACTTGAGTCCGGAAATGAGCGGGCAGTTGATCACAAGCTTTGGAAGACTCATCGATATGATAACTTTACCACTCAATCATTAATGCTTGCCTCAATGACTCCTCAATTTCGTCGTCAGAACAAAGGATTGGATCCTTATAACATGATGCTGAAATTGAAGGACCTTCACAGATCTAACCTTAGATCTAAGAAGTATGAATTGCAAAAGAAGCTCTTTCGCTCGCGCATGTTAGATGGTATATTTGTGGAACTCTATGTGTCACAGATGATTGCTGACATCGAACAGCTAGGTCAACTGTGCATTACATTTGAGGCCGAGACTTCTATAGATTTGATGTTACAGTCTCTGCCCGATTGCTGGGGCGGGTTCATCATGAACAACAATATGATGAACCAAGAGAAGACTCTTGGAGAGTTGATGGTAATGATGAAAGAGGCAGAGCTAGAGCTTCAAATAGGCAAGAAGCGCTAGGCGCATCTTACTTCGACATCCAAGAAGGCCAGGGCTTGGCCTATTGCTTCTGGGGGTGTGAAGAAAAAAAAAAGGGCAAGGGTAAATCATCGCAGTCTTCTAGGAAGACAAATGAAATATCCCAAGACATATGCCTACATTGTTGCAAATGGGGTCACTAGAAGCGTGACTGCCGTAAGTACCAGGCGGACTTGAAGGAAGTGAGGGCGGGCAAGCCTCCAGCCTCAAGTATGTTTGTTATTGAAATAAACATGGCCACTACTGGTTTTAAAAATTGGATTTTTGATTCTGGATGTGGTACTCATATATGTACATATGTGCAGGATCTACAGATTAGCAGGAGACTGACTTCAGGAGAGATCGACATCCGAGTCAGAAATGGGAATAGAGTCGCTTTTTTGGCCGTTGGCACCTATGTTTTGAATATGCCCTCGAGACATGTACTTAAATTAGGATACTGTAATTTTGTACCTAGTTTGACTATGAATATCATCTCTGTATCTTGTTTAACCCGATGCGGGTATACCTTTGTATTTCGGAACATTGGGTGTTTTGTATATAAGTGTTGGGTTTCTCTAAGGTCCCAAGGATCAATTGGAAGCAATGAAACACATGTGAATACATCAAGAAATATGGCGGAAACATACTTACAACAATCGGATTGCGATGCGAGGAAAAAAATCTTCAAGCTCTCCTCCAAGGTGCTCGGCAGTGGGCTGTTTTGAAGTTCCTCCATTTTCGGTCACCACCTCCATTGATGCTCCAAGCTCCAAGCATTAAAATGGTGATTCCATGCTCATGAAATTAGTTCCCTATCACCTTAGGATGACCCTTTATGTGCTAGCATTGGCAAGATTTGCCACAAATCTTCCATTTTTCTTCTTGTTATTTTCGGCCAAGCCAAGAAATGAAGAAGAAAATTGCTTCAAAACTGAGATAGGGAGAGGAGGGAAAAAGGGCTCCAAAACCGTGAGTGGTTGCAAGAGAGAGAGAGAAAATGTGTTATATCAATTGTTTTTGATTTTCCAAAAATCAAATACCAAAACCATTTTCAAAAATCCAAAATTCAAAGGCAAAAACAATCAATGCCTTCCAACTACCAACATCAATCAATAGTGACATGTTGTCACATCACTCAAAGTGACTAGACATCACATCAATCGATTGACAAGTGATTTGACGCTAGATGTGACTTGTGGGCGGCACTTGAATTCGAAATGCGAGTGCGCCCGCAAACAGTCCCGGGCTCGGGTTCGCTAATTCCAAATTAACGAATTTTCCATTGCGACATAATTAAATAATTATGCCTAGCAAAATCACTATTCACATCGCTAACGAATTAATTCTAAATTAACTCGTTTGCTCGAATTAAAATCTAATTTTAATTCCGCATCGAAATCCAATTTCGTATAATATATCGAATATATTATTTATCGATTAATTCTAAATTAATCGTTCTCTCTCTTTAAATAATATTTTATCCCAGATAAAATATCTCCGCAATTAATCCCAGATTAATTCTCTCTCTCTCTTATAATTAATCCCAGATTAATAAAGTGCGAGTCATACGTCATCGGTGAATCTTCGGGAAGCGACCCATGAGATCCTCGGATATGTTGGCAGTAATTCGTCGGACTATTTTAACACGTAAGTAACTAGTACTACATTTTTACCGATTTACAAGACAAGATTGGCTTCTAGCAAAGCGCCATGCCTACCTAATTCTCCAGAAATATCCTTACTAGAATATGTGATCTATATCAGGCATAGTATACGTAGTATTGCGTATTTCGATCACGCATCGGATGTCACGTGCAAGGCCTGGGGCTGGAATTGTGTCTGATCTGTACGAAGCACATATTGGATCTCTGGTAACTAGTCTCTATAATCGGATAAACATGACCTAGTAATAATATCCTGATAGCTGCAGCATATAAGAGAACCAGTTCCGTATCCTACGTAATCATCATCTCCACTATGACTGGAGTGATACTTCCATCTCGACATCACACCCAATACACTACGAATCTCAATATACCCAGAAGAGGCGTACACAGAACCTGTTAAAGCCCTAGACGACCAAAACCAAAGTATATTGATTGTTGCAAGTATTAGCGGTGCAAGTCTCAGGTTAAGACCAAATACACCTACCCTGATTCAGACTTCCATAGACACATAGTCATACTACCAATGGAATTCTGAGGGGTCTATCCAGAGCGAAGCTGTTCCCGTACCATCGGTAAACACAACCTCCTATTACACTTGCATGAGTATCATATACCCAAATATATGAGAACTATTCCATTATGCTCCCATAACATGCACAAGTGCAATACTAGTCTATTCCACATTATCGATGTCCAATCTCGATAATACTACGACTAGGGATATTTAATGATTAAACCTTTATGGATTGATACTGTCTCATATCATCTCAATCTGGAACTAATCATATGGACTTTCTATCATTTATACATCTTGGTAATCTAATTACAAATGATAAAAGAGCAATTTCCTTTGTCACATAGTTAATTTGTACAACAAACCTTGATCTGTACAAATAATGATGTTATGGGTCATAACTGTCCAAAAATCTCCCACTTGGCCTATAGCCAATCACTCAAGTGTCCTACACCCGAACTATGTACGGTTCGCTCAAACTTATGCTGAAGAAATGCTTTCGTCAGCGGATTTGCATGATTATCATCTGATGCGATTTATTCGATCATCACATCGCCACGATGTATGATCCGAATGAATCAGATGAATATTGAAGTATATATCTGGATCGTTGATGAGACTATTAATTCTTTTGCCTGCGCTGTAGCCTAGCTCAGCTGCTAACAGAACTATATCTAATCTAATTAGATTATTATCGATCCAAAAGGCTTCATTACTGCCTCAGCTGCAGCAATAATCCACTTTTGTTGTTTATTCGGTAACAATATCTTGCTTGGAAGATTTCCGGCTCACTGTTCCGTTATTCAAACTTTATAGTACCATTGTTACGACTTATAGTCATTTTATCGATTAGGAGACTTGCAGAGGTGATCCCAGTCACTTCCAGTTCTCCTTCTCCATAGTATAAGACAGCATCCTTAGTTCCTCTAAGATACTCAAGGATGTTCTTAACATCAATCCAATGACTATCACTTGGATTGGCCCGATTGTGAATCCATATGCTCAAAGCATATGAGACAACAGGTCGTGTACATTTATTTTAATGTATGAGTTCTCGGAGAGTACCAACAACCTTTAGGATCTATCCCAGTAGATCTTTATTCCTAGAATAAAGGTTGTCTCTCCCAAGAATTCTACGGAGAATTTTCATGAAAGCCAAGCTTTCACCGATAGTAATTATGGGAATATCATTTCCAAGAAATGACAAATTATCATTATTTAGGACTTTCACTATCAGTTTGCTCCCTCTAACCTCCTTATATACACAAGAATCATTTTCGTTTTGAATCAAATCATACACCATTATGATTACATCAAAACGATAGTTCCAAGAACGTTATGCTTGCTTCAATCCATCCATGGATCGAATAACTTGCAAACCTTGTTTGCTTGTTTTGGTACGACAAAACCATCAGGATGTTGTAAACATCTTCCAAAAGGTTTCCGTTAAGGAAAACAGTTTTGCAATTCAGCTGCCATATTTCATGAATGAAACATGCAGCATCAGCAAGCATTATCCAAATGGATTTACCAATGGCAACAGGTAAAAGGTTTCATCATAATTGACACAATGTTGATAACGATACTTTTTTGCTACAAGCCTAGCTTAGTACGTTGGTATGTTGCATTCCATGTATGTCTTCCTAGAAGACGTATGTAGTACCAATAGGCACAATACCTTCCGGTACAACAACTAGTATCTAAATATAGTTGGTATACATGGAGTCTATTTCGGATATCATGGCACTTTGCCATAATCGGGAGTTGATACCTTGTATCACTTCCTCATACGTAGTCAGTTCGTATTCCTTAATAAGATTGACATCTTTATGAGGTGAGATCAGAAATCCATACCCCAGGTTGTTTTCTAATTCTCTCCAACTTACGCGGTTCTTGTGTATTCGAAGATTATTGGTATAGTTTCATCCTTGATGAACTATTTGTGTTCCACTAAGGAATCGGTGCTTGGAACAGTAATACTGCGATTTTCATCAAGTTTTACTTTCCTCCCACTCACCACTGCATATAGGTATTCCTCCTTGGAAAATCGCATGACGAGCAACAATTACATTGTTCTCTTGTGAGTTGTATAAGTACTATACTTTGGTTTCCCTAGGATAACCTACAAATAGGCACTTATCCGATTTGGGTTCTAGTTTGGTATCATCCAAACTTATGCCTAGCATTCCAAATCCTCAGGAATGAGAAAACCCAGTTTCTTTTCTGTTCATATCTAATATGAAGTCTGTCAAACAGATTATAGGCATTGCATTTTTGCATGTGAAACCCGATGATGAGCCTCATTTGGAGGCACTACCTTTTGAGTCATGAAAGCCGCGGGAAACGGATATCGGAAGGGGGAATTCAGAATAAACAAGCTCACAGTCTTCGTTGGTGCTGCGTTCGTTGCTTCGTTCGAACGGGAAACAGATTGCGGGCGTTCGTTTAGCGTTCGAGGGAGCGTTCGAACGGTGTCGGTAATTCTGGTTTTGCTGCTAGCCTCACACCCAGCCCATTTAGCTCCCCAAAGCCCATAAAACACATCCCAAATTAAATAATTAAATATTAAATTAAATATTAAACATTAAATAAAATATTTAAATCATTTACCAATTAAAATAAACAATTACCAACTTAAACTAAAATCATGCCTAAATTAACAAATCACATACTAAATCAAAAGATAATCATACTAAATTAAAATCAATCATAACCAATTAAAGCCAATCATATATTTGACTTCCTAATCTAATAAGATACTTACCAATATAAAATATTTGTATTCCTAAACCAACACAAATTAAATATTACAACTTCCTAAAGTAAAATATTTTGTCCCCCCTCAATCCTTTGATTTCCTTGTGTAAAACTAAATCATATCCTAATTTAATGCACAAATCCCTTCCCTTGTAAACCCTAGCCATTCTCTATATAAACAACCCATAACCTAAGCCTTTGTCTGCTTGACACATAGAATTCATACCAAAACTCTCTCAAAATCTCTCTAGACCCTCTCTACACACCCAAGACCAAACAAGCAAAAAAGAGAAAACACTTCACACATACACAAGCAAGAAAACAAAGAAACCACCACAAGACACCTCCCCCTGTAGCCGAAACAGCCATCTATACAGCAGCCCTCCACCACCGAAAATTACTACAAAAACCACACCCTAAAACACGCCTAAACAACCTCCTAAATCACCTTAACAGCAGCCCAAATCTTTACAAAAAACAGTAACATAAAACTACATAGACAATCCTAAAAATAATCACTTTTAATTGAACTAAGAACCCACACAACTTGGAATAGTTCTTTGAAAACATTGAAACAGGTAGCCCGTGCAGTGAGCAGCAAAACATGAGCCGAATAGGAGCAGAACGGAGTTCGAACAATAAGCAAAGCAGCGAAGCAGTGAGCTAGGACGTTGAACCAGCGGACCAGAAAAGTCGGGGAGCCTTACCCCCCTTTCGATCTTCGTGGAACGTGAGTCCGAGAGACGGCTTAAAAGGTTAGACCTGAGGGTATCTTTCACACTCGTTTTCCTTTTCTGCATTATTTATTAAGTATTCCTTGTATGATTGTAATTTGAAATGTGTGTTGTGATTTTTGAGTATGTAAATATGCATGAATTATGATATGTAATATGTTGTGGGCATTAGATGAATGAGAGATGTGTCAACTCTCGCGGTATATCGGATGGAAACCCGGACATAAATTTCATAGCCGATTCCGAATGGACGGTAATATGATCTGTACTCGGGCCACAACTCCACGTACCGCTTGAGTAAACGGCACCATCTCTCTTTCGTTGTGTTGCTTTTTGTTTATTTAGTTTTCTCTCGAATTCAATATGTTGTTTATTTTTGTATGATTCAACCAAGCGCATGGGCTTAGTGAGTTAGTCCAAAGGTCCTCCATTTGTGAGACAAAGAGCCGAAAAGGCCACCTTCGTGACACTACTTCGCCGCGCCGGTTGATGTATGTTCAGTTGGACGCAAGATACGTTCAATCGAGCATACTTAGTTTGATATATTATTATCTTTATTTTCGTATGTATAAGTCGATCGAGCGCATGGGCTTAGTAAGTGTGTTGTGAGATCCCCTATGGGGAGGGGCTAAAAGCCCTTTACCACGATGCTTTGCCGCGCCGGTTGACGTGTGTTCGGATTGGATGTAAGATGCGTTCAATCGGGCATACTTGGTTGATATGATTGGTTCTATTCTTGCATGTATGATATGACGCGCATGGGCTTAGTATGTTGGTCTAAAGGTCCTCTCTTTGAGAGATCAAGAGCCCCAAAAGGCCACCTTTACGGCAGTACTTCGCCGCGCCCCTTTATTTTGTTGTTTATGCATGGTGTCCTATTTCATGCATCAGGTCCGTTCCCGTTCGAACGCGTTTACAAACGCAACTCGAACGCGCATGTGTTTTTGCCTTATTATGTGTCAGGTCTCGTATCCGTTCGAATGCGTTAACAAACGCCATACGAACGTGAGCTCTCTGTCTCATCTCCGTTCGAACGCGTTTACGAACGCTACTCGAACGTGAGCATTCTGTCTCGTCTCCGTTCGAACGCGTTTACGAACGCTACTCGAACGTGAGCATTCTGTTTCATTCCGTTCGAACGCGTTTACGAACGCTACTCGAACGTGAGCATTCTGTTTCATTTCCGTTCGAACGCGTTTACGAACGCTACACGAACGCACACACACTGAACTGAGTCTGTCTTATTATATTCATGCATAATTGCCTATTAGTTGATCTTTCTTATGCAAATGTGTCACAATTCGTATGCTTATGTCATGATAACATTTGAGCATTATTTCTTGCGGTATATCGGATGGAAACCCAGACGTAAATTCCGTAGCCGATTCCGAATGGACGGTAGTGCGGTCTGTACTTGGGCCACAATTCCACGTACCACTTGAAAAGTGCCCATATGTGTGCTTATATGGTTAATATGTGTGCTTGTGTCTTTTTCCTGAATGTGATATGCAAGTAAAGTTGTATGTTAGTTGCTATCTTGATATATGTTAAGCATGCAAATTTAAATGTAAGATATATGTGAAATACATGTACATTTAGGCGCATATTCTATTTTATAAATGTGAATTCAGAAGCATGATACTCTTAGGAATAAGTGTTACTTCGGCTTGTTTAAATTATTACATGAATCCTTTCATTACAAGTGACATAAGTAAGGGACCATTCGAACCCAACGGTTTGAGGGTTTCCTTGCGAGGGGTGAGTGCGGCCTTAAATCTTTGTCCCGGTTCACACCGGGTGGCGACTCCATGTTATGTAATCCTTCCCAACTAGGCCGCGAGCCTAGGAACGGCGTCGCTCAGTTTCTGTGTCCTACAGTCTGGCGACTCCACTGGGGATGTAAAGTTGGCCCCGAAATATTGTCTTGTAATGAGTGGATTTATGTTTTAATTGGCCATGTCTATAGTGGATAAGTGAGGGTTTAATCAATGGCACTTTGAGGTTAGGTAATGGTTTGGTGTCTTCCTTCATTCACTACCTTTCTAGAAGGAAAAGCTGTGAGGGCACCTATATGGCCATCTACTTGTAGCCTTTGTGATGGACTAATTTGGAGGACTCGTTGTTTATTCCTGACAACAAGCGATAAGAGCCTAAGAGGCTTGGGTATTTAAGTGAGCCTCGCTCCACCTTCCCTCTGGGGGATCTACAACGGGAAGGAAATCCATTTGACAGTCCGTCACACACCATAGCTTATTGGCACGTACCTTAGTGTATAAAAAGGGATACGCTCACTTGGTCACTTGAACCCTTGAGGGGGGAGACCTAGTTGTGGGCTATCCTTCGCCAGTGAGAGCCTTTGTCCATACTCTTGCAAATCCACCCATAGACTGGTTTGTATGGTTAAAGTAGCAATTATTTCCTTGAGTATGTGCTTGTGGACCATCCTCATTTGGATGCAGTTGGACTATTGTCAGAAATGCGGGCTTGCTGGGCCATTAAAACTGGGGCAAGTTCGTACTGTATGACTATTAGGCCCAAGGCTTCTGAAATGTTGATGGGCCATTATAAAAAAAAAAATTATTATGTTATGTTTGCATTATCTCCCTTCTATGCTTATGTTTGGGAACATCACCGTTTGGATCCATTTGGACCATTTGTCATGGGATATGGCTTGTTGGGCCATTAAACTGGGACAAGAACATATTTCATGACTACTGGGCCAAAAGCTTCTAAGTGATTGATGGGCCACCTTGAGTGCTTGTCTTCGGAATATTATCATTTGGATTTGGTTGGGCTCTTTGCCGTAAGACGTGAACTCGTTGTGCCATTTAAACTGGGACGGGTTCACCCTTATGACAGTTGTCCCAAAAGTTTCTAAAATGATGATAGGCCGATTTGTTTGATAATTTTATTTGATTTAATGTTATATATTTCTTATGCATATCATGCATACATATACCCTGTTAACATCCTCTGTGTCTTAAAAGACACCATAGATACCGTTTGGGTTAGAGAAGGAACCAGACTCACTAAAAGAACAAGTATGAGTGAATCCGATAATGAGGTGTCCCGTATGGATCAGTTAGAGAATGGTCTCGCCAAGATCACTGAACAGTTGCAGGCTTTGACTACTGCTATGGGGTATAGCTGGGTCTCGTGCCGGGGTTAATTCTGGGGATGTGAGGCAAGAGGAATCTCCGAACAGATTGAGGGAGATATCCCCGCTTTTGATGATGATATGGCAGAGTATGCAGCAGGCAGAGTATCTGGGTCTCAGACAGAGCTACAGAAACTTCGGGATCAGGTTGAGTCGGTTACCCGCAAGATGAGGGGTAAGAATGAGGATCTGCTGGATTATGACACATTGACTTTTGAGGAACAGTTGCCGGCACAGTTCAAGATGCCGGATATGGCTAAGTTCAACGGGAATGGGGATCCGAGGGTGCATCTCCGACAGTTTGTATCAGTCATGAGTTCAGTTGGCTTGTCTCAGCGTCAGGTACAGAAAATGTTTGGAATGTCACTTGAAGGAGCTCCCGTGGTATGGTACCACAGTTTGGAGAAGAAGGTGAAGGAAGATTGGAGGGAGTTAGCTGATGCCTTCCTGAAACAGTATGTCACTGACTTGGAGATCGACTTGTCACTCCGTGATCTGGAGAATGTTAAACAGAAAGCGGAGGAGAGTTTTAAGGAGTATGTGGACCGGTGGAGGGGTCAGTTATTAAAATGCAGACTAGGCCTTCGGAGAAAGATCAGATCAAGATGATTATCAAGGGCACCAAGCCCTCCATTTACGGCAAGTTGAGGAGGATGACCTCCATGATTGCAGACTTTCGACAGTTGAGGGAAACTGTCATGGATATTGAAGAAGAAGAGGCCGAGAATAGAAAATTCTATGGTCTAAACAGGAGGCCCATTGGGGGAACATCGGGAACAAAGCCCGTTTCTGCTGAAGTTGCTGCTATCCGGAACAGGCAGTTTCCAACTTGGGAAGGCCCCTGTCTAAGGTGCTAGAGAATTGAAGAGGCAAGGGCTTTTAAAACCCTTGGATACCAAACCATTACCCAATCCCCTACCACCACATATTAACCTAAGCCTTTATTGCCACTTCCACCAACAAAAGGCCATGACACCGACAACTGCGCCCGACTCCGCCATGAAATCCAAGACCTCATAGACTCCAAGAAAATACCCAACCCAGAAACAGAACAGCCCGATACACACAGAAACCCCTTACCTAACTACCGTGCCGTACCACCACCAGCCTATATGATCAACTCTGGCCTTCCAGAAGACCTTGTCCTAAAATCCTTTCACCCTCAAGCCTTTTGCCTGGGAATCTGGGATAGCACTAGTGAGGATGAGTTTGAGCAGAAGAATGACTTTTGGATTGATTTCTCTAGCAGTGATGAGGAGGAAGTAAGGGGAATGACACGTAGCGGTCGTTTTTATAATGATATGGCGGATAAGGGTAAGGAAGCTTTGACAGATGGTAGAGAAGTGGTTGAGGCCGCAGAAAATACTGAAGGGGATATAGTGCTGAGGCAATTGAGGAAGACTAGAGCACAAGTCAGTATCTGGGAACTATTATGTGCATCTCGGGAGCATAGACAGGCTATGGTTGAGGCCTTGAGCAAGATCGTGGTACCGGAGGATGCCAATCCCGCAATGTTTGTTGGGTCAGTTCAGAAGGAAGCTTTGCATATATCCTTTTCTGAGGATGATCTCCCACCGGAGGGGAGGAATCATAATAGGCCTCTATTTATCAGGGCCGAAGTGAGGGGCAAGAAAACTTCATGTGTAATGGTGGATGACGGTTCGTCCATCAATGTGTGCCCATTGAAAATTCTGGCAAGATTGGGTATGAAAGCAACAGACTTGGACCCCTCCAGTATGACTATTAAAGCTTATGATGACAGTAAGCGAGAGTTGAGGGTACCTTTGTGGCTATGGTCAAGGTAGGGCCGATTGAAGATGAGGTCGAGTTCACAGTGCTGGACATCCCAGCCACTTTTGCCTTATTGTTGGGAAGGCCTTGGTTTCACAAGCTTGGGGGCGTGCCTTCCACTTTGCATCAGATGATCAGATTCCCGTATGAGGGAGAGATTGTTACCATCCGGGCTGAGTTAGACATGCCGTGGCTGCCTTGGAGATACTACCTTTCACGAGGTTCCAGGTATCAGCCACTTTTGAGGAGTGGGTGGATCCTAGGGTGGCTAGGATTATGGAGAAGATGAAGTTTGAGCCGGGTAAAGGTTCAAAATTGCCGGATTTCAAGAGGACAGACTACTCGGAAGGGTTTGGGGTACAAATCTGACGAAGAAAAGCCGAAGGTCAAGAAAAAGGGCCTGAAACTGATGGAGTGCTTTGTGAAAGCTTCAGGGTATCAAGGAGAGCCTGAACCTGTGAAAGTCAATGGGATTGTGGTGATGGGTTTGAGATCTTCCAGGATTTGTTGGGTGAGAAACCATTGACTGGGAAAGCTGTGGAAACAGAGATTTGGGAGGAGGAATTGATGAAGTTAGAGAGCCTGACTCTGGAAGATAAGAAGCCTGAAGAAGACCTGATTGCAGAGGAAGAAGTGTCTATCGATGATGAAGACATTTACCTTCTGACTTATTTGAATGTACTCCAGCATTATCCAATAATAAAGACATTTCTTTTGCTTACTTGCCTGAGTCATTTCCATTCACTCTGCATGAATCCAGCATATTGACATCAGTTCAGCCAGAACTATTGCATTTAACTTGGGCACACTTGAGAACCCCAAAGAAATTTTGATTGCAAGTGAAGTAACCTCCGAAGAGAGGGAGAAACTAGAACAAGTGTTGGTCAGATATGCCAAAGTATTTGCTTGGTCTTATGAGGACATGCCCCGGGGTAGACAGAAACATTGCCCAGCACACAATACCAACTTATCCGAATATGAGGCCAGTAAAGCAGAGAAACTTCGACGGATGAGACCAGAATGGGCTGAGAAAGTCAGAGAGGAAGTTAAGAAGCAGATAGATGTGGGGTTCCTGGAAGTGGTAAAATACCCTGAATGGTTGGCTAACATAGTACCGGTACGAAGAAAGATGGGAAAGTCAGAATGTGTGTAGACTACAGGGATCTCAATAAAGCCTGTCCGAAAGATGATTTCCTTTGCCGCATATAGATGTTCTGGTTGACAGTGCGGCTTTGTTCTATGTATTCATTTGCGGATGGATTTTCAGGGTACAATCAGGTTCTCATGGCTGAGGAAGATAAACACAAGACTGCATTTGTTACCGAGTGGGGGTACCTATTGTTACACAGGTGATGCCGTTTGGGCTTAAGAATGCAGGAGCTACTTATCAGCGGATGGCCACTACACTCTTCCATGACTTGATGCACAAAGAGATTGAGTGTATGTGGATGACATGATGGTGAAATCAGAAACGAGAGTTGGGCATATTGAGGCATTGGAAAGGTTCCTTCAGAGAGTTGACAGATATAACCTGCGGCTTAATCCCAAGAAATGTGTGTTTGGGGTGACATCAGGGAAATTGCTTGGTCATACAGTGGGAATGGGCGGAATAGAGGTAGACTCTGAAAAGATCAAGGCAATCACAGAAATGCCTGCACCGAAGACAGAAAAGGAAGTCAGGGCATTCTTGGGAAAGATTCAGTACATCAGTCGGTTTATTGCCAAGTTGACATCGGTATGCGAGCCTATCTTCAAACTGTTGAGAAAAGATCAGCCAGTGAGATGGAATGAACAGTGTCAGACTGCCTTCGATAGAATCAGAGAGTACTTGGTGAGGCCACCCGTATTGAAACCTCCGAGGCCGGGTAGACCTTTGATATTGTATTTGGCTATAGAATCAGAAGCATTGGGAGGTATGATGGTACAGGCAGATGAGACAGGGGTAGAACATGCAGTTTATTATCTGAGTAAGAAGCTGCTTCCGTATGAGGCTCGGTATCAGGAAGTTGAGAAGATCTGTCTTGCAGTGGTATGGGCTTCCAGAAAGTTGCGACATTACTTCCAGTCTTACAAGATCCAGGTGGTGGCAAAGGAGAATCCTCTGAAATATCTTCATTCAGTGCCTTCACTAGTGGGAAAACTGGGCCGATGGTTGGTATTGTTGACAGAGTTTGACATTGAGTATATCACCTCCAAAGTGATCAAGGGACGAGCAGTAGCGGAGTTTCTGGCATTGCAACCTGTTGAGGGGGATCAGTATAAGTTTGAGTTTCCAGATGAAGAGATCCAGGCAAAACAGTTCAGAGATGGAAGATGTATTTTGACGGAGCAGTGAATTACAAGGGAGCCGGAATTGGGATCGTGATAGTAACCCCCGAGGGAGAGACTCTACCTTTGGGCTAAGAGGCTGACCTTCAGAGTAACTAATAAATGGCTGAGTATGAGGCATGTGCTTTTGGCCTGACAGCATTGATAGCCTTGAAGGCCGGGAGTGTGGAAATCTACGGAGATTCTATGTTGGTAGTCCAGCAGATGCGAGGGGAATGGGAATTGAAGGAAGAACGGTTGAAGCCTTATCTGTTTCACCTCAGGAAATTGGCACAGGATATCCCCGAGTGTAAGTTTCAGCACCTACCGAGGGAAGAGAATCAGATGGCAGACGCATTGGCTACACTAGCAGCGACTTGGGAAAATCCAGAGAAGTTAGTGATGAGACCATTGATACTAACAACAGCAAGTAAACCTGCCTATGAGATAGAAAGAATTCTGGGAGTTGAGGTTGACGACGGTAAACCTTGGTATTATGACATCCAGAGGTATCTGGAGCATGGTGAATTCCCGGAATTGGCAGACAGAAAAGACAGAATAGCCATTCAGAAGTTGGCTTCCCAGTATGTGACTTTGAGAGGGGAACTGTACAAAAGGCAAGCAAACGGCATTCAGTTGAAATGTTTGAGAAAAGAAGAAGCTCAGAAAGTGATGGAAGAGGTACATGCCGGGGTCTGTGGCCCGCACATGAATGGGCTGAACTTGTCCCGCAAGATAGTGAGACATGGGTTTTATTGGTCAACCATGGAGACAGACTGCGCGAAGATGGTAAAGCACTGTCATGATTGTCAAGCACACGGTAATTGAATCACTTACCGCACACAGAATTGCACGGGCTGTCAGAGCCATGGCCGTTCTCGGCATGGGGGATTGACATGATCGGGGAAATTCGACCGAATGCATCTAATGGGCATCGCTTCATAGTAGTAGCAGTGGATTACTTCTCAAAGTGGGTGGAAGCCGAATCCTTCCGTAATGTTACCGCGAAGCAGATGGCAAAATTCATAGCTCGGAACCTCATTTGTCGGTATGGTATGCCGCATCATGTAGTGACAGACAATGGGGTCCAGTTTCAAGGAGAGACGAAGGCAATGTTACAGAGGCACGGGATAGGCCACCACAAGTCATCACCGTACAGGCCGCAGGCAAATGGGGCAGTTGAGCAGCCAACAAGACTATAAAGACCATTTTAGCCAAGATGACAGAAAATTGTAGAGATTGGGCCGAGAAGTTACCGTATGCTTTGTGGGGGTACAGAACATCAGTAAGGACGGCACGGGTGCAACACCTTACTCTTTGGTCTACGGAATGGCGCAGTGTTGCCAGTAGAAGTGGAAATACAGTCCCTGAGGTATTAGCAGAGGCAGAACTACCGGAACAGGAATGGGCCGCACAGAGATTTGATCAGTTGGTACTGTTGGATGAGAAGAGAACGAAGTCTTTGTATCACATGCAGTTGTATCAGAAGAGGACTAGCCCGGGCATTCAACAAGAAAGTACGTCCCACAAAGATCAGAAAGGGTGATTTGGTACTTAAGCAGTCGAGGCCGTCGACGACGGATCCGAGAGGAAATTCAGGCCTAACTGGGAAGGACCTTACGTCGTTCAGAAAGTCCTGGAAATGGAGCAGTGAAGCTATCAGACTCGGAAGGAAATGAATTCACAGAACCAATCAATGTTGACAGGTTAAAGTTGTACTTTGCTTGAGAAAGACTTGGTCGCCAGCGGAAGACCTAACCCAACGGAATAAGAAACTCCTGCATACATGCATACACGTAACCTATATTGCATATTTTGTGTTTGTTCTGTTTTGTGTAACAGGTGTTGAAGACGGAAAAGAGCGAGCAGTGAGCCAATCAGAGATGATAAAGGCACAACATTTGATATGGGCAGTAATCTGAAGATTGAGGTCCCAATGAAGTTAAGTTCCGGGTATGGGTCTCGGAGGGCGAAGCCCATATCGACTGGGGAGCGAGGCTCCACATCACATCATGTCAGCTTGGGGGCGAAGCCCATATCGGCTGAGGAGCGAAGCTCCACATCATCATTTTCGGATGCGTCCCAGGGTCGAGGCCCACATTTTGTCAGCGGTATTGGGATGCGTCCCAGGGTCGAGGCCCCGTTGTCAGTTGCAGCTATGGGATGCGTCCCAGGATCGAGGTCCACTGCATCATCATTTTCGGGATGCGTCCCAGGGTCGAGGCCCACATTTTGTCAGCGGTATTGGGATGCGTCCCAGGGTCGAGGCCCCGTTGTCGGTTGCAGCTATTGGGATGCGTCCCAGGATCGAGGTCCACTGCATCATCATTTTCGGGATGCGTCCCAAGGTCGAGGCCCACATTTTGTCAGCGGTATTGGGATGCGTCCCAGGGTCGAGGCCCCGTTGTCGGTTGCAGCTATTGGGATGCGTCCCAGATTCGAGGCCCACATCATCAGCAGCATCGAGACGCGTCTCAGGATCGAGGTCCACTGCAGTATCAGCTCAGCTCGAGACAGCTAGCTAGCCAGGTAAGTAAAATGCATTGCATAACTTTGATAGGATTGTTCAAAGTCACACACTGCACAAGTCCCATCAAAGTGGGGGCGACTGTAGGCATTGCATTTTTGCATGTGAAACCCGATGATGAGCCTCATTTGGAGGCACTACCTTTTGAGTCATGAAAGCCGCGGGAAACGGATATCGGAAGGGGGAATTCAGAATAAACAAGCTCACTGTCTTCGTTGGTGCTGCGTTCGTTGCTTCGTTCGAACGGGAAACAGATTGCGGGCGTTCGTTTAGCGTTCGAGGGAGCGTTCGAACGGTGTCGGTAATTCTGGTTTTGCTGCTAGCCTCACACCCAGCCCATTTAGCTCCCAAAGCCCATAAAACACATCCCAAATTAAATAATTAAATATTAAATTAAATATTAAACATTAAATAAAATATTTAAATCATTTACCAATTAAAATAAACAATTACCAACTTAAACTAAAATCATGCCTAAATTAAACAAATCACATACTAAATCAAACGATAATCATACTAAATTAAAATCAATCATAACCAATTAAAGCCAATCATATATTGACTTCCTAATCTAATAAGATACTTACCAATATAAAATATTTGTATTCCTAAACCAACACAAATTAAATATTACAACTTCCTAAAGTAAAATATTTTGTCCCCCCTCAATCCTTTGATTTCCTTGTGTAAAACTAAATCATATCCTAATTTAATGCACAAATCCTTCCCTTGTAAACCCTAGCATTCTCTATATAAACAACCCCTAACCTAAGCCTTTGTCTGCTTGACACATAGAATTCATACCAAAACTCTCTCAAAATCTCTCTAGACCCTCTCTACACACCCAGACCAACAAGCAAAAAGAGAAACACTTCACACATACACAAGCAAGAAACAAAGAAACCACCACAAGCCACCTCCCCCTGTAGCCGAAACAGCCATCTATACAGCAGCCCTCCACCACCGAAAAATTACAAAAACCACACCCTAAAACACGCCTAAACAACCTCCTAAATCACCTTAACAGCAGCCCAAATCTTACAAAAAAACAGTAACATAAAACAAACTACATAGACAATCCTAAAAATAATCACTTTTAATTGAACTAAGACCACCCACACACTTGGAATAGTTTTTGAAAACATTGAACAGGTAGCCCGTGCAGTGAGCAGCAAAACAGGAGCCGAATAGGAGCAGAACGGAGTTCGAACAATAAGCAAAGCAGCGAAGCAGTGAGCTAGGACGTTGAACCAGCGGACCAGAAAAGTCGCGGAGCCTTACCCCCCTTTCGATCTTCGTGGAACGTGAGTCCGAGAGACGGCTTAAAAGGTTAGACCTGAGGGTATCTTTCACACTTGTTTTCCTTTTCTGCATTATTTATTAAGTATTCCTTGTATGATTGTAATGTTGAAATGTGTGTTGTGATTTTTGAGTATGTAAATATGCATGAATTATGATATGTAATATGTTGTGGGCATTAGATGAATGAGAGATGTGTCAACTCTCGCGGTATATCGGATGGAAACCCGGACATAAATTTCATAGCCGATTCCGAATGGACGGTAATATGATCTGTACTCGGGACACAACTCCACGAACCGCTTGAGTAAACGGCACCATCTCTCTTTCGTTGTGTTGCTTTTTGTTTATTTAGTTTTCTCTCGAATTCGATATGTTGTTTATTTTTGTATGATTCAACCAAGCGCATGGGCTTAGTGAGTTAGTCCAAAGGTCCTCCATTTGTGAGACAAAGAGCCGAAAAGGCCACCTTCGTGACACTACTTCGCCGCGCCGGTTGATGTATGTTCAGTTGGACGCAAGATACGTTCAATCGAGCATACTTAGTTTGATATTATTATTATCTTTATTTTCGTATGTATAAGTCGATCGAGCGCATGGGCTTAGTAAGTGTGTTGTGAGATCCCCTATGGGGAGGGGCTAAAAGCCCTTTACCACGATGCTTTGCCGCGCCGGTTGACGTGTGTTCGGATTGGATGTAAGATGCGTTCAATCGGGCATACTTGGTTGATATGATTGGTTCTATTCTTGCATGTATGATATGACGCGCATGGGCTTAGTATGTTGGTCTAAAGGTCCTCTCTTTGAGAGATCAAGAGCCCCCAAAAGGCCACCTTTACGGCAGTACTTCGCCGCGCCCCTTTATTTTGTTGTTTATGCATGGTGTCCCATTTCATGCATCAGGTCCGTTCCCGTTCGAACGCGTTTACAAACGCAACTCGAACGCGCATGTGTTTTTGCCTTATTATGTGTCAGGTCTCGTATCCGTTCGAACGCGTTAACAAACGTCATACGAACGTGAGATCTCTGTCTCATCTCCGTTCGAACGCGTTTACGAACGCTACTCGAACGTGAGCATTATGTCTCGTCTCCGTTCGAACGCGTTTACGAACGCTACTCGAACGTGAGCATTCTGTTTCATTCCGTTCGAACGCGTTTACGAACGCTACTCGAACGTGAGCATTCTGTTTCATTTCCGTTCGAACGCATTTACGAACGCTACACGAACGCACACACACTGAACTGAGTCTGTCTTATTATATTCATGCATAATTGCCTATTAGTTGATCTTTCTTATGAAAATGTGTCACAATTCGTATGCTTATGTCATGATAACATTTGAGCATTATTTCTTGCGGTATATCGGATGGAAACCCAGACGTAAATTCCGTAGCCGATTCCGAATGGACGGTAGTGCGGTCTGTACTTGGGCCACAATTCCACGTACCACTTGAAAAGTGCCCAAATGTGTGCTTATATGGTTAATATGTGTGCTTGTGTCTTTTTCCTGAATGTGATATGCAAGTAAAGTTGTATGTTAGTTGCTATCTTGATATATGTTAAGCATGCAAATTTAAATGTAAGATATATGTGAAATACATGTACATTTAGGCGCATATTCTATTTTATAAATGTGAATTCAGAAGCATGATACTCTTAGGAATAAGTGTTACTTCGGCTTGTTTAAATTATTACATGAATCCTTTCATTACAAGTGACATAAGTAAGGGACCATTCCGAACCCAACGGTTTGAGGTTTTCCCTTGCGAGGGGTGAGTGCGGCCTTAAATCTTTGTCCCGGTTCACACCGGGTGGCGACTCCATGTTATGTAATCCTTCCCAACTAGGCCGCGAGCCTAGGAACGGCGTCGCTCAGTTTCTGTGTCCTACACAGATTTTTATAGAACCTTATTCAAAATAAGTTCTGCACTGTTTATGCGTATCCGTTGAAGGAAATGGTAGCTCAGAGCGACTCATGATTAACCTAATCATGTCTAACAAAATTCAGTTTCTCTGTTCGGACAGACCGTCAAACTGTCGTGTTCCGGGAAAAGTCCTCATTGAAAGAAAACTATACTCTTTCAAGTATTTGAGAAACTTATTGCTTAAGTATTTTCATCATTGTCTTACCGTGATGATTTTAATACTTTAGCCGATCTGTCTGTCTACTTCGTGTCGAAACTTTTTGATTACATCAAAAGTTTCCGATTCGTGTTTCAAAAGAAACACATAACCATAACGCGATGCCACATCCGTAAAGGTCACGAAATATTCATATCCACCTCTAGCCTAGCTAGATATGGGCCCACTTATGTCACTATGAACAAGGGCTAACAGATCGTTGGCACTTGCTTTTTTACCAAGTAAAGGTGTTTTAGGCACTTTGCCTAATAAACTAGATTTGTAGACATTATTTGAATAGAATCAAATCTGTCCTAGTATCCACTCTTCAAAAGTGTTGATATACGAGTCTTGTTTAATGTGTCCCAGACATCAATGCCACATTTAAGTCTCAACTGATTAATTTAGTTTAAGCTATTTGTTTGTCATGTAATATGTTTGAGATTTATTTATATTCAAAATATAAATACTGTTATTCACGTCTAATGTTTTTATCTCAATATCATCTTTATAAAATAAAACACTTTAGTGTTCTAGAATATAAAGGTATACCCGCAACGGGTTAAACCCTGATATAGAGATAATGTTCCTAGTCAAACTAGTTACACTGTAACAATTTCCTAATTTTAAGTACACACCCAAAGGGTAGTTCCTAAACTTAGGTGTCTACGGTTAAAACAGCAACTTTCGTCCCGTTTCCGATTCTTAGATATATCTCAACTGAAGTCAGTATCCTACTCATAGCACATTTTGCACACCAATACATATTTATGTACCACATTTAGTATCTAAAATCTAAATTTAATACTAGTAGTGAACATATTGATGACAAACATATTTGAAGTCAGAGCCTTGCCCGTTCTTCAATTCCTTCATGTCTGCCATGTCCCGGCAGTCACGCTTTCGTGTCCCCGTTTGCCACAGTTAAGGTAGACATTTTGGGATATGTTCTTTGTCTTCCCATAAGATTATAATGATTTTGCCTTTGTCTTTTTTTCACACCCCAGAGCCTTTGGCCAAGCCTTGGCCTTCTAGAATATCGAAGTAAGATGCGCCTTGCGCTTCTTGCCAATTGCAAACTTTTGGCATTGTCTCCTTGAGAATAGTCATTAACTCTCTAAGAGTTTTCTATTGCAATTTGTTCTTCTAAGATCTAAGGATATATCTATGAATATCCTTTAATTTCAATATCATACTATAAAGATCTAATCCTTAGTTCTGACTAAGAAATTAAGGAGTCTATTTGGCAAGCATATTGGATTAAGCACTAAAGTTATCATCACATGAATATTCCAAATATTATGTTCTACTATTTGCTTAACTCCGGGCTTAGGCCTAAGATGTTATTTTATCAAATAAAGTAACTTCTTAATTTTCAGGACTATCCTGAATCATGATTCCCAATTGGAAAATTAAAGTCGTTTAAATACATTTTCACCCAGGATTATGTTTTAAACACTAATCTTTCAATTATCTTGATTCCAATAGTCCAACTATTTAATCAATGATTTTAGGTACTATTGATTATAATGATTACTATAGTCCAACTATATAATCAACTATAATTTAATAGATTAAATTCAATTATATTGATTACTATAATCCAATTATAAAATCAACTATTAATTGAAGTGGTTAATTCAAATATATTGATTACTATAATCCAATTATATAATCAACTATAAATGAAATAGTTTGAATACAGTCCAACTGTTTAATTAAAAACAACGATTAAATATTACTCCAACTAATAAATAATTTATTTGACGAAATATTTGAAATGAGCGCGTATGGCAAGTAACTAAACGAATATTGCAAATTTAATACTTGCCTCCCACTATTTTTCGGCGAGCCTCTAACCCTCTGTGGAGTACTCGGGAAACCTTGTTTCCTAGTGGGCTAGGATCCCGTTAAATAACACACAATCTTGACTTTGGCCAACATATTGTATGATAATTAACTAGGTAGATCTCTAAGACCAATTGGATCCCATCCAATTCCTAGATCCAGTAGGTGGACATCCAAGTCCGAAACATATATCTTATATATGCCAATATATCCAATATATTCCCTAACATTTTTCCTCTGAATCAACTAAGCCTTGGCTTTGGCACAACAAACTTAGTGATCCCAGTTAAGCGGAACCCATTGACCTCAGAAAGCTTCGTAATCAATGTCGATGGACAAGAAATGATCTTGACTTTGGCCAACAAATCACAACTTGGACAAAACACCGATATAGAATAAAGCCTTCATGATTCAAACACATCTTCGACGGACAAAGGCCTTGACTTCAGCCAACAAACCAGTGCCAGTCTTGGATCTTGAGTCAGAATCACTCAATGGAAGGAAAAACGCTTAATATGATGTTGAGGGTTTTTCGCGTGCAATTGGCAACCAATTAATTATCTTTGTTAAGGTCTCATCATCATAAACCCTTAAACATGCATTCTAAACACATAATAAGGCGCGTAAGTAAATAAAATAATAATGATATGCGGATGGATACTTAAACACATTGTTCCTAGAACAAATCTCTCCATTTCCTCTCTCCCGTTAGCACAAGTATTACTTCTACCCGATTACAAAACACTTCTAAAGAAACCTCATTTACATTTAGGGGAATAGGTGAGAAGAGAAATACAAAGAGTAAGGAGGTAATAGGCTGGACAAGCAGGTCCAATTTAATAAATTCTAAATTTATTACAACAATTTCAAAAATTGCCCCACTCATCTAATATCCATCTGATATACATTATTCATACATCGCAACCATGTATTCACATAAGCATGTTATCAATCAATCTAATCCAATTAATTAATCTGAATATTAATGACCATCCAATGTTCAAACAACGATTTGATTTTACGCGAGTCAAACTCGTTTTGCGAATAAGTACTCAAAGTACGAATTCTTGAATTATACTAAACTACAACATTAAATCCAATTTAATTTTGCATTTAATACTAATTCATTTATTTAATTCCAAATTAAATAATACACTTTATTAACGAACCTTTACGACTTAGATTCTAAATCTAATCGTTACGGGTCTCAAAGCCCGATTAACATCCAATGTCAATTTAATTTAAAGTCCAATGGGCTTTTAATTAATTTCATAAGGCATGGACTTTTGGTCAATATGGGTCAAACCCAAATACCAAAGCCCATTTAAGGAATCACCCTTATTTCCCAAGAAACCAATTTTGGCCCATTACGCCCAATTAAAATTAAAGGTCCATTAAGTCATAATTGGACTTTATGGATATGGTTTTGGGCCCAATTGGATCCAACCAATTTAGCCTAAACCAATCTTGGTACAACCAAGCCCCTTAAGCCCAATTACAACTTTTCAAGTCCAATTTCCAAAATAGGCCCAATTAATTAAATCACAAAATTCCAAATTTCATAACTTAATTAACCAAAGTGTATGCCATAATTAATTAACCAAATTAATATTTCCAAAACACTAATTTACACAATTAATTATGCTTATTATCATCAACATATGTCCAACACATTTGAATCAAAAAATCACATCATTTTCCATGCATAGTAGTCACGACAATATGGGATTTCTTTGTCCGATTCGGTTTTAATCCAATTAAATCCTAAATCAACATTACCCAAAGTTTTCCAACTCATCCAATGATCAAAAACACAAATCACAATGACTATAGGGCACATGTACCTCTCGGCCAAGCCAAAGATTTGGGCAAAAATTGATCCAATCAACTTTTCATGAAATTGATCATATACAACTTCAATCCAACATCATTCAAGCATACTCAATCAATTAATTTTATCAAATCATACTCAAATTCAATTTACCCAATTTTAACCCTAATCAAGTTTCATGCTCAAAATGGATCTGATACCATTGTTGGGTTTCTCTAAGGTCCCAATGATCAATTGGAAGCAATGAAACACATGTGAATACATCAAGAAATATGGCGGAAACATACTTACAACGATCGGATTGTGATGCGAGGAACAAAATCTTCAAGCTCTCCTCCAAGGTGCTCGGCAGTGGGCTATTTTGAAGTTCCTCCATTTTCGGTCACCACCTCCATTGATGTTCCAAGCTCCAAGCTTTCAAATGGTGATTCCATGCTCATGAAATTAGTTCCCTATCATCTTAGGATGACCCTTTATGTGCTAGCATTGGCAAGATTGCCATAAATCATCCATTTTTCTTCTTGTTATTTTCGGCCAAGCCAGGAAATGGAGAAGAAAATTGCTTCAAAATCGAGAGAGGGAGAGGAGGGAAAAAGGGCTCCAAAACCGTGAGTGGTTGCAAGAGAGAGAGAGAGAAAATGTGTTATATCAATTGTTTTTTATTTTCCAAAAATCAAATACCAAAACCATTTTCAAAAATCCAAAAGTCAAATGCAAAAACAATCAAAGCCTTCCAACTACCAACATCAATCAATAGTGACATGTTGTCACATCACTCAAAGTGACTAGACATCACATCAATCGATTGACAAGTGATTTGACGCTAGATGTGACTTATGGGCCGCACTTGAATTCGAAATGCGAGTGCGCCCGCAAACACTCCCGGGATCAGGTTCGCTAATTCCAAATTAACGAATTTTCCGTTGCGACGTAATTAAATAATTATGCCTAGCAAAATCACTATTCACGTCGCTAACGAATTAATTCTAAATTAACTCGTTTGCCCGAATTAAAATCTAATTTTAATTCAGCGTCGAAATCCAATTTCGTATAATATATCGAATATATTATTTATCGATTAATTCCAAATTAATCGTTCTATCTCTTAAATAATATTTTATCCCAGATAAAATATCTCCGTAATTAATCCCAGATTAATTCTCTCTCTCTTATAATTAATCCCAGATTAATAAAGTGTGAGTCATACGTCATCGGTGAATCTTCGGGAAGCGAACCATGAGATCCCCAGATATGTTGGCAGTAAATTCGGTCGTCGGACTATCCGAACACGTAAGTACCTAGTACTATGTTTTTATCGATTTACAAGACAAGGTTGGCTTCTAGCAATGCGTCATGCCTACCCAATTCTCTAGAAATATCCTTACTGGAATATGTGATCTATATCAGGCGTAGTATACGTAGTATTGCGTATTTCGATCCAGCATCGGATGTCACGTGCAAGGCCTGGGGCTGGAATTGTGTATGCCCCGTATGAAGCTCATATCGGATCTCTGGTAACTAGTCTCTATAATCGAATAAACATAACCTAGGCATAATATCCCTTTAGTTGTAGCATATAAGAGAACCAGTTCCGTATCATACGTGATCATCATCTCCACTATGACTGGAGTAATACTTCCATCTCGACATCACACCCAATACACTATGATTCTCAATATACCTAAAGAGGCGTACACATAACCTCTTAAAGCCCTGGATGACCAAAACCAAAGTATATTGATTGTCGCAAGTATTAGCGGTGAAAGTCTCAGGTTAAGACCAAATACACCTACCCTGATTCGGACTTCCATAGACAAATAGTCATACTACCAATGGAATTCCGAGGGGTCTATCCAGAGCGAAGCTGTTCCCATACCATCGGTAAACACAACCTCATATTACACTTGCATGAGTATCCTATACCCAAATATATGAGAACTATTCCATTATGCTCCCATAACATGCACAAGTGCAATACTAGTATATTCCGCATTATCGATGTCCAATCTCGATAATACTACGACTAGGGATATTTAATGATTAAACCTTTATGGATTGATACTGTCTCATATCATCTCAATCCGGAACTAATCATATGGACCTTCTATCATTTATACATCTTGGTAATCTAATTACAAATGATAAAAGAGCAATTTCCTTTGTCAGATAATTAATTTGTACAACAACACCATGATCTGTACAAATAGTGATGCTATGGTCATAACTGTCCAACAATAAGGATAATGTTTTGATATGTACAAAAGATTTAATAATGGTCTTTATATTTTGAATATAAATGAATCTCAAACATATAACATTAGAAACAAAAGGCTCAAAATGAGTAAAACAGATGAAACTTATATGTGGTATTGTCGTCTGGGACACATTAACAAAACTCGCATATCCACACTTTCGAAGTATGGATACTTGGACGGATTTGATCATAATTCAAATGATGTCTCTGAATCTTATTTATTAGGCAAAATGCCTAAAACAACTTTTAATGGTAAAGGTGTACGTGCCACCAAACTGTTAGCCCTAGTTCATAGTGACGTATGGGGGCCCATGTCTAGCCAGGCTAGAGGTGGATATGAATACTTCGTAACCTTTATGGATGATGCATCGTATTATGGTTATGTGTATCTCATGAAACTAAAGTCAGAAACTTTTGATAAATTCAAAGAGTTTCGACACGAAGTAGAAAAATAGATCGGTAAAAGTATTAAAACATTATGGTCGGACCTCGGTGGAGAATACATAAGCAATGAGTTTAAAAATTACTTGAAAGAATATGGTATTCTTTCACAGTGGACTCCTCCTGGAACACCTCAATTGAACGGTGTGTCCAAATGGAGAAACCGAACATTGTTGGACATGGTAAGGTCTATGATGAGTCACACACATCTACCGATTTCCTTATGGGGATACGCATAAAACAGTGCAATACTTATTTTGAATAAGGTTCCGTCAAACTCTGTTGGACAGACTCCATATGAAATAAGGACAGGAAAGAAACCGGGTTTCTCATTCCTGAAGATTTTCGAATGCTGGGCATACGTTAAATGTTTGGATAGTACCAAGCTAGAACCCAAATCCTATAAATGCCTATTTGTAGGTTATCATAGGGAAACCAAAGGATATTACTTCTACAACCCATAAGAGAACAAAACATTTGTTGCTCTCCATGCGGTTTTCCTAGAAAAGGAATTCATGAATGCAGTGGCAAGTGGGAAGAAAGTAGAACTTGATGAAAATCAGAGTGATACTGTTCTTGGCACTGACCCCCTCACGGAACACGAAGAGTCTATCAGTGATGAGACTGTTCCACAATCTTCTTATACACAAGAACCGTGTAGGTCAGAGAGAGTCAGAAAAAAACCTGAGAGGTATGGATTTCCGATCTCACCTCATGTAGACATTACTTTTATTGAGGAAGATGAACCGGCTACATTTGAGGAAGCGATACAAGGTATCGACTCCGCTTTATGACAGGATTCCATGAAGTCTGAAATGGATTCCATGTATACCAATAAAGTTTGGACACTGGTTGATGCACCAGAAGGCATTAAGCCTATTAGTTGTAAATGAGTCTTCAAGAAGAAGACATACATGGATGGCAGCATACAAACATACAAAGCTAGACTTGTAGCGAAAGGGTATCGTCAACGACATGGTGTCGATTATGACGAAACTTTTTGACTTGTTGCCATGATTAAATCCATTCGGATAAAGCTTGCTATTGCTGCATATTTCGACTCTGAAATATGGCAGATGGACGTGAAAATCACTTTCCTTAGTGGAAACTTTTTGGAGGATGTTTATATGCAACAATATGACGGTTTTTTCATACCAAGACATGCAAACAAGGTTTACAAGTTAAACCGATCCATTTATGGATTAAAGCAAGCATCGCATTCTTGGAAACAATGTTTTGATAAGGTCATAAAAGAATATGGTTTCATTCAAAAAGTAGATGATTATTGTGTATATAAAAAGGTTAGTGGGAGCACACTAACATTCATTGTCCTTTATGTTGATGATGTATTACTTTTAGGCAATGAAATTCCCATGCTACAATCGGTGAAAGCTTGGCTTTCATTAAAATTTTCCATGAAAGACATGGGAGAAACAACATTTATTATGGGAATAAGGATCTACTGGGATAGATCTAGAAAGCTGTTGGGACTCTTCGAGAGCTCCTATATTGACAAAGTGTTGAAGAGATTCAACATGGATCAGTCCAAGAGGAGGTTGCTTCCGGTGTCACATGTCGTCTCTCTATCTAAGGACATGTGTCCTAAAACTAAAGATGAGAGAGATGCAATGATTTAGATCTCGTATGTTTCCACATGCGGATCGATCATGTTTGTCATGATATGTACGTGACCTGATGTCTCATATACTTTGCGCATGTGCAGTCGCTATCAGGCCGATCCATGTGATGGTCACTGGATTGCTGTAAAGAACATTTTTAAGTATCTTAGACGAACTAAATATGCTTTCTTAGTCTATGGGGAAGGATAACTTGAGGCGACTGGGTACACCTATGCAAGTTTCCAAACCGATAAAGATGACTGTAAGTCGCAATCTGGATATATATTTTATTTGAACAACTGAGCAGTGAGCTGGAAATCTTCCAAGTAAGAGACTGTTGCCGATTCAACTACAGAATCAGAATATATTGCTGCAACTGAGGCAGTAAAAGAAACAGTTTGGATCCGTAAATTCCTAATTGGATTAGGAGTAGTTTCGTTAGCAGCTGAGCCTGTACCTTTGTATTGTGAAAATAATTGGGCTATAGCACAAGCTAAGGAATCGTGGTCGCATCAACGATATAAGCATGTACTTCGATGTTTCCATCTGATTCGTGAGATCATACATCGTGGCGATTTGAAGATCGAGAAGATCGCAGCAGATGACAATATTGCAGATCCGCTGACGAAAGCTATATCTCAGTAAAAGTTTGAGCGACATGTACATAGTTCAGGTGTTAGATACTTGAGTGATTGGCTATGAGCCAAATGGGAGATTCTTGGACAATTATGACCCATAGCATCACTATTTGTAATAAGCATTGTGTTTTTGTAGAAATTAACTATGTGGCAAAAGGAAATTGCTATTTTATCATTATGTAATTGGATTACTAGGAATATTAATGGTAAAATTCCTTATGATTAAATCAGTTTAACAAGATATGAGACAGTACTAATCCATGAACGGTTTAATCATTAAATATCCCTAGTCTTAGTATTATCGAGACTGGACATCGATAATGCGGAATAGAGTAGTATTGCACTTGTGCGCGTTAGGGAAGCTTAACGACATAGTTCTCATATGTTTGAGTATTGGATACTTATGCAAGTGTGATAAGAGGTTCTGTTAGCCGTTGGACCGGAACAGTTTGCTCTGGATAGACCCACCTAGAATCCCATTGGTAGTATGACTATGTGTTTAGGGGAATCTGAATCAGGGTAGGTGTATGTGATATTTAACCTGAGACTTAAGTTGCTAATACTTGCGACAATCAGTTTGCTTTGGTATTGGTCATCCGGAGCTTTAACAGGTTTCGTGTACGCCTGTACTTGGTTTACTGAGAATCGTAGTGTATTGGATTTGATGTCAAAATGGGACTATCATTTCAGTCATATGGAGATGATGGTCACGCAGGATACGGTAATAGTACTCTTAAATGCTGCAGCTATCGGGATAATATGACTTGGTCATGATTATCCGATTACAGAGACAAGTTACTCGTGATCTGATACATACTTCGTACGGGGCAGACACAGAGCCAGCCCCAGGCCTAGCAAGTGACATCCGATACTGGATCGTATTACGCATTAAATAGTATTACTACGTCTGATACAGATAATATTCCTCCGTGGATATTTCTGCAGAATTGGGTAGGCATGGTGTTTTGCTAGAAGCCAACCATGTATTGTAAATCAGTGAGAACGTGGTATGGGGTACGCACGTGTCGGATGGTCCGACAACCAGATTTACTGCCAACATATCCATGAATCTCTTGGGTCGCTTCCCAAAGATTCACCAATGACATTTAACTCAAACAAAATTAATCTAGGATTAATTAAGAGAGAGAAAATTAATCTGGGATTAATTACGGAAAGAATTAATCTGGGATTAAATTCGTACAGAATATAGAACGCGATTAATTTAGAATTAATCGGTAAAATAAATTTAATAATTAAATTGGATTATTCTATTTTATTTATTTATTTAGTCTAAAATAATATATCGGATATATTAATTGAAATTGGATTTCAATATGAAATTAAAATTGGATTTTAATTCAAGCGAACGAATTAATTTGGAATTAATTCGTAAGCGACTTTCGTAATAATTTTGCGAGGCATCATTATTTAATTAAATTTAATTTAATTATTTAGCGACGAAAAATTCGTTTAGTCGGATTAAACGAACCCAGGACCAAAGTATAGTTGTGTTAGCCAACTTGAATTTTTGAATTTAAAGTGGTGGGACCCACTTCACTTATATCAACTTCTCAAAAGTGTGATGTGAGTAGTTGGCAAAATTTATTGAAACCATTTTGCTTTTTACCATCCTTGTTTTGCTTTTTGGAAACCAATACACACAATTACTTGGTTTTGGAAACCAATACACACAACAACTTGGCTTTTGGAAACACAAGTCAACAAAACACATTATCTCTTTTTTCTCTCATTCCTTGGCGGAACCTAGCTCCCTCTTGTTGTTGAATTTTTGTTGCAAAATTTCATCAAGCTAGCACTTTGTGAGTTGATTTAAGGTGATAGGGAATCTCACCAAAGGCTTTGGAACTCATCATAAATCTTGGAGCTTCTACATCCAAAAGAGATTTTTGAAAATCCTCAACCGATCAATGAAAATTTTTTCCGCAAACTTTATCATTTATTCACACACAAATAATCTTAGTGATCTTGTGGCATGTGTAGGACACTAACATTGGTATCTAGAGCCATCCTAAACATGATTTGAATTCTAGGGGTCTTAAGTTTAATTTGGGGATTTTGTGCTTGGAGCATGTAAATTCAAAATCGGTTGTTTGGTTGTGATTATATGATGAGGACTTAGAGTTATGCATGATTGGATTTGTGAAAATTGATTGGATCAAAATTTCCCCAATTTTATCACTTGGCCGAATATATGCCATAGTTTACTCATGTTGAATTTTTGAAATTTGACAATTGGATATGTTAAAAGCATGAAATGAATATTGATTGTTGATTTAATTAGATTGAAATCAAAATTGGGTGTTATTTATTGCAAATGACGTGAGTTGAAGCATGTTGAATGAGTTAATTTTGCTTCAATTTGTGTTGGACATGAATTGAATGTTAAGCATGATTAATTTGATTAAATAATGTTCTGGAAATATTAGATTAATAGATTAATTTTTTTAATTACACTTTAATTAAAATAATGTGATATTTGGAATATTATGTTAATATAAATTAGTCTTTAAAATTGGATTGTGCAAATTTATTATATTTGGGCTAATGGGCTTGGTTGAGCCAAGTTAGGTTTTGGACAATTGGGTTGGATCCAATTGGGCCTAAACCATTTCCCTAAAGTCCATAATATGACTTTTGGGCCTTTAATAATTTAATTGGGCCAAAATTGATTTTTGGCATATGGTGATTCCTAAATAGGCCTTGGAATTTTGAGTTTGATCCATAATGGCCAATGTCCATGCCTAAAGAATCAATTGAAAGCCCATTGGACTTAATTGAATTAGCATTGGATGCTAATTGGGCCTTTGAGACCCAATTAGATTGGATTTGGAATCCAAGTCTAAAATGCACTATTAAAAGTGTAATTGTTTAATTTGGAATTAAACATGAATTAGTATTGGATACAATTTAAATTGGTTTAATATTGCAGTTCGATATAATTCAAGAATACTTACTTTAAGTATTTGTTCTTAAACGAGTTGGACTCCCGCAAATCAAATCGTTGTATGAACATTGGATGGTCATTAATTAAAGATTAATTAATTGAATTAGATTGATTGAAAACATGCTTTATGTGAATATTTGGATGTATTTGTATGAATAATGTATATCGAATGGATATTAAACGGGTGGGGGAATTTTGGAAATTGTTGTAAATATGGTATTTAATTGAAATTGGACCTGTGTGTCCAACCTTTCACCTCATATCTCTTTGTATTTCTCTTCTCACCAATTCCCCTCAATGCAAATGAGGTTTCTTATTGTATTATATAATTGGGTAGAAGTATGTAAAGTGCTAGCGGGAGAGAGAGATGGATATTTATTATATGAACAATTTGTTTATATATCCATCCCCATATCATTATTAATTTATCGTGCCTTATTATGCTTTTAGAATACATGTTTAAGGGTGTATGATGAGACCTAATCAAAGATAATAAATTGGTTGCCAATTTACGAGGAAAGAAAAACCCTCACTTTAATATTTAGTGTTTTCCTTCCATTGAGTGGTTCTTCCTCAAGATCCAAGATTGGCTTTGATTTGTTGGCCAAAGTCAAGATCATTGTCTATCGCGGATGTGTTTGAACCATGAAAGCTTTATTATACATTGCATGTCTTGGGCAGTTGTGACTTGTTGGCCAAAGTCAAGATCACTTATATTCATCGATGTGGATAACGAAGTTTTCCCACTGTCAATGGGTCGCGCTTAACTGGAATCATTAAGCTTGTTGAGCCAATGCCAAAGCTTAGTTAATTCAGAGGAAAATGTTATGATGATATATTGGATATATGTTTTGGACTTGGAGGTCCACTTACCAGATCTAGGAATTAGATGGGATCCAATTGATCTTAGAAATCTACCTAGTTAAGTTTCATACAACTTGTTGGCTAAAGTCAAGGTTGTGTGTTATTTAACAGGATCCCAGCCCACTAGGAGACTAGGTTTCCCGAGTATTCAACAGAGGGTTAGAGGCTCGCCAAAAAATAGTGGGAGGACAGTATTAAATTTGCAATTTCATTTAATACTCGCTAATACGCGCTTGTAGGCACTGTATTTTGCATATAAGTCCCGATGATGAGCCTCGTATGGAGGCACTACCCTTTAAGTTGCGGAAGTCGCGGGAAACGGACGTCGAAAGGGAAAAGTCATAAATCAATACCTTGTTGAACTTAATTCGTTTGCTTAGCTTCGGGTTTGCTCGTTGAATCTCTATTTTTAAATCTATCCTCGGTCTAAAACCCCGCAAGCCACACATCAAGCCCACACACACCAAGCCCACCAAAAAGAACAAACCACACACCCAAGCCTTCCAATCACACGCCCAAGCCCATTCAAACCCATCCAAAATAATAATTAACACATTAAACACATGTTGAAATCTAAAAAAATCACCTTCTCGAATTAAAGAAATCAAATCAAATCTCATAAATTACCTTCCTAATTAAATTAAATCACATGCCTAAACTAAATAAAATCAAATAAAATCCGACAAATTACCCTCCTAAAGTGAATAGATTTGTCCTTATGACACACTAATTAGAGATACCCCTGTAATTGCATGATATTTTCCCTACTCGTAAAAGGACAACCTCAACCCTCTCCTATAAAAAGACACCCAAACCAAGCCCTTAGACTCCTAGGGCATTCACGCCCAAAGGCAAGAGAATATACTCTCTATTTCCATGAATTACAGTCCGTCACATAGAGTTCCATCACCAAAAACATCACCACAAACCAACCTAATCATCACCAAAAACCAACCCCTCAAAGTACCAAAAATTGTAGCCCAAATACCCCAAAAATTACCGCAAAAATAGCAGCCCAAATCACCCATAAACCACCGAAACTACAGTCACTAAAATATCCCCCATCACCGAAAAAATAGCAGCCCAAATAGCCTCAAAGTACCGCAAAACAACCCCCTAAATCACCAAAAAACTGCACCCTAAAACAGTCCCTAAATCACCAAAAAATTACACCCTAAAAATAGAAAAAACAGCAGAAAAAATAGAGGAAACAGTAGCCCAAAACGGCGAGTCAACGAAGGAAAACAGTGAACCAGTGAACCGGAGGAGTTGCTGAGCATTAACCCTTCCGACGGCCGCGTAACGTACTTCCAAGAGACGACTTAAAAGGTAAGACCTGAGGGCACCCTTTTAATTATTCTTGTTCATCTTTCAATTATTTATTAGTATTTCTTCGCATGCGTATTGTTGGTTTATGTAAGTTGTGGCCATGGGATGAATGATTTTGTGCTATCTCTCGTGGTATATCGGATGGAAACCCAGACGTAAATTTCGTAGCCGAATCTGAATGGATGGTAGTGTGGTCTGAACTTGGGATATAATTCCACGTCCCGCTTGAGAAACACAAATATTTTGTTTCATCTAATCTTGTGTTTATTCGTTATTTATTAGAAATAATATGTTATTTTTATGCATGATTTAGTTGTTTAGTATGTTATTTTTATGCATGGTTTAGTTATTTATTTCGCACTAAGAGCTTAATTATATCTCTTAAATGTTTATGTTTAGACAATAGATTATTTATTTATGTTTCCATATTCATCAATTTAATGTGTCCATTAGATGTGTGCTTGCCGTTATTTCGACTTACTTTTATGCAAGCAAACTTAGATATAGGTTATATGCGAACTTAGATGTAGGTTATCTTGCGTATATGTTGCGTAGACTTGGTTAGATTATTGCACAAATACATTCATTACAAGTGGCATAAGTAAAGGACAATTCCGAACCCAACGGTTTGAGGTATTCCCTTGCGAGGGGTGAGTGCGGCCTTAAATCATTTCCCAGTTCACACTGGGTGGCGACTCCATTTTATTTCTCTGGTTTAGTCCCCCGTGGGTTACTTCGTACTCCCAACCGAGCCGCGAGACTGGAACAGCGTCGCCGATTTCTGTGTCCTACAGTCTGGCGACTCCACTGGGGATAGAGAATCGGCCCCGAAATAATATCTTGTAATGTTTGTGATTTTTGCTTTAGTTGACCGTGTCTACAGTGGGTTGAAGGGGTTTAATCAAAGGCATTATTAGGGCTAGGTAATGGTTTGGTGTCTTCCTTCATTCACTACCTTTCTATAAGAAAAAGCTGTGAAGGCACCTAGATAATCATTTACTTGAAGCTTACCGTGATGGACTAATTTAGAGGACCTATTGTTTATTCCTGTCACCAAGGCGATAAGAGCCTAAGAGGCTTGGGTATATAAGAGAGTCTCCTCCACCCTCCTTCTGGGGAATCTTCAATAAGAAATCCATTTGATAGTCAGTCATGTATCATCACTCGTTGGCACGTACCTTAGCGTATAAAAAAGGTGCGCTCACTTGGTCGCTCGAACCCTTGAGTGGGAGACCTAGTTGTGGGCAATCCTCAACCAGCGGGAGCCTTTGTCTACACTCCTATAAACCCAAATGTGAACCGTAGTTGTATGACCAATAGAAACCATCCTTTTATGCTTGTGTTTGGGACTATCATCATTTGGATTCAGTTGGACCCTTCGTCATGAGCTGTGAACTTGTTGGGCCATTTAAACTGGGACGAGTTCGTGTCTTATGACAATTGGGCCAAAAGCATCTAAAATGCTGATGGGCCACTTTGTGTTTGGGCCCCGTATCATTTGAAGTTATTTAGTCATGTTATCGCGAAAGTGTAAACCTATTGGGCCTTTTTCAACTGGGACAAGTTTGCACCTCGCAATAGTATGATTGAATGCTATAAAATGATAATGGGCCGACTTAGATATTCCATGCATCGCACGCATACATGCTAACATGTGGTTTTAAAAGACACCATAGATTTCCGTTGGGTTAGAGAGGAAGAAAGACTTGTCAAAAGACCGTTAGCGAACACGAGTGAGTCAGATAACAAGGGTTCTCACATGGATCAGTTGGAGACTAATCTCACTAAGATTACCGAGCAGTTGCAAGCTTTGACCTCCTCTGTGGCCAGTTTGACCATACCCAATATAGCCAATGATAGAAAGTTCTGCAACCAGAATAGAAAGACCATTAGGGGACCTTCGGGGACCAAGCCCACTCCTTCTGAGGTCGCCCCTATCAGGAACATGCGATTCTCCAATTTCGTAGACCTTTGTCAAAGGTGTTTGAAGAGCTGAAAAGGCAATGACTCCTAAGTCCCTTAGAACCTAAACCACTTCCAAACCTTGTGCCACGCTATCTTGACCTAAACCTATACTGTTACCTCCACCAGCAAAACGGCCATGAAACCGACGGCTGTGCCCGCCTCATACATGAAATCCAGAACCTCATCGACTCCAATAAAATACCCGACCCGGAAAAAGAACAACCCAACGCACACAGAAAACCACCACCCACCCACATAATCAACTTCGGCCTGCCCGACATCACTATCCTCCAAACTCACGACCACCAAGCTTCTGTTGGACAATTATGACCCATAGCGTCACTATTTGTACAGATCACAGTGTTGTTGTACAAATTAACTATGTGACAAAGGAGATTGCACTCTTGTCATTTATGATTAGATCACCTAGATAAATAATTGATGAGAGGTCCCTATGATTTGTTCCTGGACGGAGAATGATATGAGACAGTATCAGTCCACGAAGGATAAATCATTAAACATCCCTATTCAGAGCATTATCGAGATTGGACATCGATGAATGTGCAAAAGACTAGTATTACAATTGTGCGCATTTGTGAGAGCACAACGACATAGTTCTCATATATTTGGGTATAGGATACTCATGCAAGTGTAATAGGAGGTTGTGTTTCACCGATGGTACGGGAAACAGCTTCGCTCTGGATTAGACCCCTCGGAATTCCATTGGTAGTATGACTATGTGTCTATGGAAGTCCGAAATCAGGGTAGGTGTATTTGGTTTTAACCTTAGACTTGCACCGCTAATGCATACAACAATCAATATACTTTGGTTGAGGTCGTCCAGGGCTTTAACCGGTTCCTGTGTACGCCAATTCTGGGTATATCGAGAATCATAGTGTGTTGGGTGTGATGTCGAGACGGAAGTGTCACTCCAGTCATATGGAGTTGATGATCGCGCAGGGATACAGAACTCGTTCTCTATATAAGGTTGCAACCGTCAGGATAATATGACTTGGTCATGATTATCTGATTATTAAAGAGACTAGTTGCTTGTTATCAGATATATGCTTCGTACGGGGCAGACACTGTACCAGCCCCAGGCCTTGCATGTGATCATCGGATACTGGACAAAAATACGCAATACTACGGTATACTAAGCCTGATACAGATCCTTTATTCCTGTAAGGATATTTCCGGAGAATTGGGTAGGCATGGCGCTTTGCTAGAGGCCAACCTTGTCTTGTAAATCGGTATAAACGTAGTACGAGGTACTTACGTGTTCGGATAGTCCGACGACCGATTTGACTGCCAACATATTCGGGGATCTCATGGGTCACTTCCCAAAGATTCACCGATGACGTATGACTCGCACTTTTAATTAGTCTGGGATTAATTATATGAGAGAGAAAATTAATCTGGGATTAATTACAGAGATATTTTATCTGGGATAAATTATCAATTTAAAGAGAGAGAATGATTAATTTGGAATTAATCGATTAATTAATATATTTGATATATTAAACGAAATTGGATTTCGACGCGGAATTAAAATTAGATTTTAATTCGGGCGAGCGAATTAATTTAGAATTAATTCGTTAGCGACATGAATAGTGATTTCGCTAGGCGTAATCATTTAATTACGACGTGACGGAAAATTCGTTAATTTTGAATTAGCGAATCCGAGCCCGAGATTATTTGCGAGCGCATTCGCATTTCGAATTCGAGTGCGGCACGCAAGTCAAATCAAACGTCAAATCATTAGTCGTATCAAGCGTCAAATCACTTGTCACTTTGAGTGATGTGACTTGACAACTTGATTGAGTAGACTTGATGTGATGAGTGATGTGTGTGGTTGGCAATTAAAGCCAAATGTGTGTGAAATGAATTTCAAATGAAATTCATGTGTATTAGATACACAAATTACACACACAAAACGGTGAGACACATTTTCCCTCCTCTCTCTCCTCTTCTTCTTCCTCTCATCACTCACGCCATATCTGTTCTGGTTTTTCTGGGTACTGCCGTGAACAAAAATGGAGGGAAGCAAGTGCGTTTTGTGGCAAAACAAGAGTGCTAGCACACTCGGGATCAATGCGAAGGTGATAGGGAAGCTTACCAATGAGCCGGGAATCACCACGACGAAGCTTGGAGCTTGTTTTAATGATGAAAACCGAAACCATTGAGGACAGAAACTGCTACTGCAGTGCAGTCCACCAGTAAGCAGATTTCATTTTTTTATTGCCTCCTTCGTCGCTCAACCGCTCGATGTAAGTATCCGCAACTTCCGTCGTTGTATTCACTTGTGTTTCATGCTTGAGTTTTGATCTTG
>SKCR01013067.1:0-34008 GCA_019454045.1 Zanthoxylum bungeanum
GAAAGCAACGAAGATTTTAGGCTTTGAATAATGTGTTTTCAACACTTGTGAAGGTGATTCTAAGTTTGTTTATATAGGTAGGGCAAATGTAAGGTTTTTCCTTGTGTAAAACTGGCTCAAAACGCGTCCAAAATAACCTACTCATGCACAGGAGTTCGAACGCCACTCAAACGCTAAGTTTCTGCCTCCAGGTGTTCGAACGCAAATAAGAACGCAACTCAAATGCACGTCGTGCACTGGTTTTGAGGTGCAACTTAAAACGCTTGTAACTTTCTCGTCCCTTGGCCAAATCATGTGTTATTTATATGTACGCGATCGTCTCCGAGTCTACTTTCCAATGACACTAACCGCATGAATTGGAGCTCTAAATCTTCTGGAATGTCTAAAAAAGTGAACTTCGCTCTGATATCTCCATCTGATGTTGTCTAAATACTTGTACAATTGCTTCGAGAACTTCAACACTCATTACAACTCAATTGAACTTGTTTTGTTACGGACATTGCCAACTAATATGGAACTAACATTTTCCCCCTTTGGCATTCCGTGACAAAACACTACATAATACAAAGACTACGGTAAAAAACCCAAAAAGAAAATAGCATACTGCCAACCATCCAAAAAATGATTTGTTACAATATGACTCGATCTAATACCTAACCAAGTAGTCATGAAGTCGATGCCACCACAGCCACTAATCTGCTCACCTGGAACATCCACAAACAACACTATACCGTGAAAAGCATAGAGAATATAAAGAGCAGATAAAACAAAATAAAAATCTCATGCATGTAAAGGTAGATATCCTACTGCCAACTTAATCTGACTCCCCCTAAAAAGGAGATATAAAATGGATATACTACCATTTTTTGTCATGAAATGGCAATGGGTAAACTTAACACATCAATATACCAATTAAAATCACATGCAAGAGAATATGAAAACTTTAACTTACTCCCCCTCACCAACAACCATACTCAGTTAGCAAAATAATATACGGGAAGTAAAAACTCAGAATTATGCAACAAAAAAAAATTGTAAGCCAGGACAAGAAGCACACAATGAGTTTAAAAAAAAATCAAAAACGACTGAAACAACACTTCAAGCAAGTACAATGATACCCAATCAATATTCAACTGTTTATGACATGAAATAATATGCATCATTTTAAATTTTGCCAAATACTACACACATGCATATAACATAAACACCAAAGCATAGCAAGTACTTGCGTGAAAAAATAAATGCACAACAAATCAAGGCTTAAGACCTTATTTTATAAGCGGGACACAATTAAATAATTCCCATCTCTTAACAAACCAAGTTCACAAAATATGTGTTCAAACCCAACATCACTAGGACCTGAAAATTAGCAATATTGGTTGCATGCTATGTTTTCTCCCCCTAAATTCATGAGCTCATAAATAAAAACTCTTTCGAGTGAAGGATTTTTGCCCTTATCTTTTGAATTTTGACCCATTGGCTCTTTTGCACGTGAGATTCATTTAAACTGTTTTTTTCTTTCACAAGGGGATAGCAAGGTCATCTAGTCAAAGGTCACACTATTCAGTGATCTAAGTATGACAGAGATTAGACTGCCAGTCCAAAAACTCATACATGCGACCAAGCCTCAAAAATAAAAAATGTGTATGTGAAATGCAAGCACAAGATATACCAAGGGTTTTTATCACAAACTCATGCACATGGAGCATCAAGAAAAATAGAAGCATATTATACATGCATAACCATATATCCTACATTCCAGGATCACATACAACATGCTTTTCATCTCTATCAAGCCACAAATATTTTTGGTATTTTTCAATTTTTTTTTTTGGTATTTTTTTTAATCACAAAAACAATAAAAGACACAACATGGTTTGTCATTATCCAATGGTACATGGATTTGTATTCCCATGTGTAGATCATACTACCGTCCATTCGAAATCGACTATGAAATTTATGTCCGGGTTTCCATCCTATATACCAAGGGACATATAACAAAAATAATACAAACACACTCATATGCAAAGAAAATAAAAACAAGTAGTCGTGCAAAAACATAAAACACACATACACATATGCAATGGGGAAAATGAACGCAACAAATAACAAGAAGTACACCGAAGTGTACTCTCATTATGCCTGCTAAGGTCAAGACATTCAGACATTGATGGGAAGTCATCTCTCTTCCTCACCCAAACTTTCTTAGAAGTCTCATTCATTTGAGAACTCATTGTCAACAAAGCAAGTTTCTCACTAATGAGCTGAGTCTGTTTAGCTATTGCAGAAACTTGAAAAACTAGATTTGAAGAATAAAATCTAAGTGAAACACTTTTAGGCACTTTCTTTTGTTTGTGCAACATGAAATACTTATGTCTAATGTGTCCTGCCTTGCCACAGTGATGGTAAACAGGCACAAACCTCTGACGAGACCGAGGTTTACTCACACCTCTAGATTGAGGTTGGGTCATAGGACAAGGAATAACTCGGGGGATCACATGACGCTCATCAATGGGTTTCTTTCCTAGGTCACATGGAGGAGTCGGTTTATCATGTCCAGACTTGGACTGAGCTGTGACAAACACAATTTTAGTAGTTTACGCCTTGTCACAATTAGACTCAACGCTAATCCCTAACAGGCGGTCTAGTTTATCAGTCCCACTAGAAAATACAAACAATTAGGTTCTAGCATTTTCAAGTTATGCTTCTAAGAATTTGACTCTATAAAATAGTCATTTATTCCTCTCCTCAAGGTCATCAATCATCAAAAGGCTTTGCTCAAACTTAGCTTGAGCTTCATTCTTGTCTAGCTCCACTTCTCTCAGCCTCTTATTGACCTCAATATTCGTCTTCTTGATAGCTAGACTCTCATTAAATAGTTCGGTGTAGGCTACCTGAAGACTATCCCCATCAACATAGTCACCGTGAGAGAATTCTAATCCAGCATCTTCATTACTAACATTATCCTCTCTCTCACCGACCACACTAGCAGTAAAAGCAATGAATTTGATTTTCTCTTTAGGAGATTCATTAGAAGTATAGCCACCTTCTGAATCACTAAGTGAGGCTATCATGACTTTCTTGCCTTTAGACTTTAGGTATGTGAGATACTCAGATCTAATATGTCCATACCATTCACATTCATGACATTAGATAACGCTAGATTTGCTATTCTTATCCTTTCTAGACTCCCTCCTACTACGCCTACTCTCTCTAGGATTGTCCTCCCTATCCCTATCAGCGCTACGACCACTTTTCTGCATCTCAAGAAATTTCCTAAACCTTTTAGCAAACATGGCCTAATCAGAATCCATAAGGGCAGTAGCATTATCATCACTTGACGGATCATGAAGAACTTCTTTTGTGATCTTCATCGCTATGGTTTTGAGGTTTCTATATTTAGGAAGTTTTTTCTCATACACCTGCAGTTTTCCTACGAGGTCCTCTAGTTTGAGGTGATCTAGGTCATTACTTTCCTCGATGGTTGTGATATTTGGTAAAAACTGGTTAGGCAAAGATCTAAGGATTTTTCAAACTATCATATTCGTAGGAATAATCTCGCATAAGTTAAAGCTTGATTTAACAATATCATTAATCTCAGCGTAAAATTCATTAAAGGTCTCATTATCCTTCATCCTAGCGACCTCAAACCTAGTGGCAAGTTCTTGGAGTCTATTATTTTTAACAGACAATGTGCCCTCATGCACAGTCTGAAGGGTGTCCCATGCATCATTGGCTATCTCGCACATTGAGATTCTCCTAAACTCAGCGGAGCAAAAATCAGCATGAATGACATTAATTGTCTTGCTGTTTCTATTGCTAGCGTCAAATTCCTCCTTAGTCTAAGTCAGTTTATCTTTAAGGGAGGATACCTCATCCAATGTTTAAAAAAGCGCCGAGAGGAGGCGCCTCGGCATCGGCGCGCCGAGGCGCCCGCCTCTGGCAGCAAATATAATTTTACCGCGTTATAGCTCGTGACGCGGCCGCCTCAGGCAGCGTCACGTCGAGGCCGCGCAACGCGGCATGAGGCAGCCGCGTCACGCGCTGCCCTAATTTTTTTTTTTGACGACGTTTTGATGCCTAAACACACGTCTCTCTCTCAGTAAAACCAAACCACTTCTTCATAACTCCAACAGATCGCCTCTCTCTCTGTTTCGGCTCTGATCTATCTCTCGTCGGCTCTGGTCTATCTTTCGGCTCTCGTCGACTCTGGCAAAGCTCGCTGGTCTCTATCCCTCGTCGTCTCTCGTCGGCTCTGGTCTATATATCGGCTTTCGTCGTCTCTCGTCGGCTTTGGAAAAGCTCGCTGGTCTCTCTCGTCGGCTCTCTCTCGGCTCTGATTTCAATTTGTTGGTTACTCTCTCTCGGCTCTGTTTTGGTAAATTCACTGGTCACACACTCTGATTTGGTCGAATGTTTGGTTAAATTTTCATTGTGAACCTCATTTTGCTGCTAGTGTGTGAGACTAAATTAAAATATCACATTTTTTTTTATATAATTTCAGTAAAATGTCGACTCGAACAGAGCCGGCTTGGAAGTACGGACATGAAGTTAACGTGGAAGATGGAAATGGAGGATATAAGTATATTGAATGTCATTTTTGCACTAGGACAATCAAAGGGGCTGTATATTGAATGAAGGAACATCTTGCGGGTATTAAGGGTAATGTCGCGCCATGTACAATGGTTCCTCCAGAAGTGCAATCCGAGATTAAAGAATTTATGAAGAAAAAACAAGATACAAAAAAGGTTGCACAACTTTTTCGAGAAGGAATGATTGATGGATGTGCCTCATTGCATCGTACTTCTTTTGGTAGTTCAAACAGTGTATCCCAGAGAACAGTTAGAGGGCCAATGGATAGATTTGTGGTTAATATTGAAGAGGGAGAATTGGATGACAATCCGGTACGCCATTCACAAGGAAGTGTTCAAAATCTTCGTGATTAGATAATACAAGATATTGGTAGGTTTTTTTTTTTATGAGAATGACATTGCTTTTAATGTTGCTAATAGTCTATCATTTGCCAATATAGTGCGATCAATTGAAAATTTTGGCCGTGGACTAAAACCATCGACATCATATGAGTTATCAACAACTATACTGAAAAAGGAAGTAGAAAATACGAGAGAAGTTGTTGATTGAGTAAAGAAAACATGGAGAGAAACATGGGTGAGCACTATGTCAGATGGGTGAAAGGATATGAGAGGAAGACAATTGGTAAACTTCCTTGTGAACAATCCTTTTGGGACTACTTTTCTTAAATCTGTGGATGTTAGTGATGTAGTCTAGGATGCGAACTTATTGTTCAACCTGCTTGATGATGTTGTTGAAGAAGTAGGAGAAGACATTGTGATTAAAGTTATTACAGATAATGCATCAAACTATAAGAAAGCAGATGAACTCTTAATGGAAAAGAGGAAACTATTGTGGTGGACGTCGTGTGCGGCGCATTGTATTGATTTAATGCTTGAAGGTATTGGAAAGCTACCTCAACATAAAAATGCATTGTTAAAAGCGAAAAAGGTAAACTTACATATTTTATTAAATATCTTCTTATTTCACATCGTAAATTCATAATTGTTACTGTCATTTAACAGGTTAGTAATTTCATCTATAATCATGGAGCGGTGTTGGCTTTAATGAGAAGTTTCACAAAGAAAGATTTAGTTCGCCCCGCTCCGACAAGGTTTGCAACTGCATTCTTAACATTAGAAAGTATGTATGGTTTAAAGCAACCCTTGCAGCAAATGTTTACTTCAAAAGAGTGGAATGACATTAGTTTCTCAAAGAAGTCCTAAGGGAAAGATGCGAACAAAATAATTTTGAGTGATCGGTTTTGGACTTGTGTTGCTTATGCTTTGAAAACCACCAAACATCTAGTTCATGTGTTGAGGATGATAGATGGCGGAAAAATTTCCTTGTATGGGATTTATATATGGTGCAATGGATAGAGCAAAGGAGGAGATAGCAACAAATTTGGGAAATGAGGCTGGTGCATACAAGAAGATATGGAAAATAATTGATGATAGGTGGGAGGCCAATTGCATGCGGCTGTCTATTTTTTGAATCCTCATATCCAATATGCAGACAATCCTCCTTCCAAGCATCCAGAGATTAGGCGTGGGTTTATTTTATGCATTGCCAAATTATTGCCCAATCCTGAAGATCAATATGCGACAGATATACAAGCAGATACCTTTCTAAATAAGCAAGGATTATTTGGCCTCAGTATTGCTAAACACACCGTCTTCAATCATAGTCCTGGTATGTGAATTATCACTTTTGTGTTATTATTAACTATAAGATATTATATGAATTTTAAAAGTGTATATTCAATCTTATTATAGTTGACTGGTGGAGAGCATATGGCGATGAAACTCCTCAATTGCGGTCTTTAGCAATAAAGATTTTAAGTCTAACATGCTCATTCTCGGGGTGTGAACACAATTGGACTACATTTAATATGGTATAATCTAATAATAACTTGTGAATACTTAATTTATTCAACTTCTGATAATTTGAATAAATATTTTGTAGATTCATACAAAGAAGAGAAATAGATTATCCATCGAGAAATTGAACTCATTAGTGTACATAATGTACAATATGCGATTGAAGCAAAAATACATGAAATTTTTTTTTATTTTAATTGGATGATGATCCTTTGATTGAGGATGAGTTGCCTTCTGATGATGAGTGGGTGGCTGGAGAAAGCTTTGTTGAGAATACTTCCGAGTGAAAGTAGACCACCTGCACAATAAAGGAGCAGAGACCAAAGTAAGTTAATCTTTACAAATAATGCAATTTATATTATACAAATTAAAAAATAATACGACCTTATGTTATTTGTTAGGGAAAGGAAAAGCTCCACAATTAGTGGATGGAGACAATACAAGTGAAAGAGGTTCTTTGGAGGATGACCCATCTGATGATGAAAGGGATTTTGACCCAAGTTTCATGCCGCTAGACACAAATGATAGCTTATTTAGGGATTAATTATCAATTATTTTTTGAACATACTATGAATGATGGAGAAATGAATGTATTTTGGATTGTTGATGTTTTTATTATGCTGATATTATGATTTTAATTTTTTTTCGATTTTCGAATCGAGGCACCCGCCTCGCCGCCTCGCGCCTCGATGGCCGGCCGCCTCAAGAGGTTTCCACCCGTACTCTACTGACATCTAGACCCTCTCATCTAAGGACTTAAGAAACGCTCTCATGCGAACCTTCCAATGCAAGTGCTCAGTCCCATCAAAGAATGAGAGACAATTTAAGGGTTGATTTCTCTCCATAGCTAAATGGGTCAAGGATCGAGGTCAATCTCTGATACCAATTGACAATTCGAATTTAGTCTAAGGTTATAACCCTATGCGGAATTAAACACAATAAATTAATACAAGTCCTGATTATTGTTTCTATGGATTCACAACATGCACCCTTAAGTCTAACAACAATAAAACAAAGCAAATAAATCAATGCAGAAAACAAAATCAATACAAGTAATTTTGTTGACGAAATGGAAAACTCGTGAGTAAGAAAACCACTCCGGGTATTTAGGCTATCAGTCAAAATCCACTATAAGGAGAAAAACTTACAGTGATGGTATAAAACTTATGGCATCAACTCCACCGACTCGAATACCTCTATACTATAATAACCCGAATAACTCATTGAGCCCGCACTAAGCGGCCTTCTTCAGAACTTCTGAAGTCTCCAAGCGGATCAACCCTGCGAACTCGCAACGCTGGAACTCCGACTACCAATCTTCCTCATTGAGAACTCTGAAGACTTAAGAAATTGGGTTAGAGTTGTGTTTCTGTGTTGATGGTCACTCAAAATTCAATCTCACCAAAAGAAAGAAGACAAAGTAATCAAGAGTCTTCAAGGTGAAAATCAAAAAGGTTGAAAGCAACGAAGATTTTAGGCGTTGAATAATGTGTTTTCAATACTTGTGAAGGTGGCTCTAAGTTTGTTTATATAGGTAGGGCAAATATAAGGTTTTTCCTTGTGTAAAACTGGCTCAAAACGCTTCCAAAATAACCCACTTACGCACGCGCAAAGTTTCTGCCTCCAGGCGTTCGAACGCAAATACAAACGCAACTCGAACGCACGTCACAGATTGGTTTCGAGGTGCAACTTAAAACGCTTGTAACTTTCTCGTCCCTTGGCCAAATCATGCGTTCTTTATATGTATGCGATCGTCTTCTAGTCTACTTTCCAATGACATTGACCTTATGTCAATTGGAGCTCTAAATCTTCTGGAATGTTCAAAAGAGTGAACGTCGCTATGATATCTTCATCTGATGTTGTCCAAATACTGGTGCAATTGCTCCGAGAACTTCAACACTCATTACAATTCAATTGAACTTGTTTTTTTACGGACATTGCCAACAAATATGGAACTAACACAGTCAACTATCTGAATTTGGTCTCTTTGCAGTTTGTTGGGATGTGACTGCCCAGCCTAATTCCTGGATTACATGTCTAGGAAACTTGAGATACCAAGTATCTTTTGACATAAATTTATCTTTCTCAATCTGTTATTTATTCTAGACTTGTCATTTCCTCTTACTGCAATATCTTCTTAGAAGCTTTTCTGTTGTCTACAATAACGTTTCCCTGATTTTTTATTTTTATTTTTATTTTCCTGTGCACGGTCTTTGTGAAATAAAAGTTGATCAAAATTAATGGTCTTTGGTGGAAGTTGCATCTGAAGAAAAATATCTAATTCAATAGTTTCGGTGTCTTGTCCATATGTTTGTGACTGTATATTCCCTTGTCAAAGATGACATCTTAATTACTGAACTCTTTGGACGTGGTCACCTAGGAATATTATTCCAATGAAAAGTTAGGTCTTCCACACCCTGCACACAAACAAAAGTTAAATGTATCCCCTTCCAATGGTACGTGGGGGACTCAATCCCTAGACCTCTTGCTTCCTTTGAGATAATATCAAAGTGATGGAATCTTGAAAAATTGAGATGAAAGTTAAGATATGTGGGGTGATAGGCCACATCGATATATCCTTTTTTTGTTTGGTATAGTTGTTTTTATTATAAAGCATTTGTCCTGAGGCATGAATTCAAGAAATTGAACAGTTAGTAGTAATATGCAGAATGAAACTTGCATAATTCCAAATCATCCTAGTACCCTTATATTTTTCTGAGAGAAACTTATCAAAAAGGTGATTTATAGGAAACACCTCTCTTCAGATTTTCTCTCTCTATCAGATTTGTATTACATTTTATTCATTCCTGAGAGACGGTTTTTGTATTAGGATGTGTTATTTTGAAGGGCATAGAATAAGAAGTGTGGGAAACAGGTCTTGAAATTTTATTCTCCCTTCTCTTTAATGGAACAGGTTCTCGGAACAGATGCTGGAGGCACAAAAGAAATTGTGGAGCACAATGTAACGGGCCTTCTTCACCCTCCAGGCCATCCAGGAACTCGAGATCTTGCCCAAAACATCAGATACTTGCTTAAAAATCCATCAGTGAGAGAACGCATGGGGATGGAAGGAAGAAAAAAGGTTGAAAGAATATACTTGAAGAAGCATATGTACAAGAAATTGTCACAGGTTATCTACAAATGCATTAAACCCAAGTAAGGCTCACTACTGAATACTCATTTTTTAATTGTTTTCGGAAATTGAAAGGGTGGTCCGATTATTGTCAATATGAGTTTTTCCACCCAATCGATTACGATATTCCTGAGGAAATGAAGTGTTTTTTGATTGATCAAAACCCGTCCTTCTGGTTTGTATTTATAGCCCTGGAGTTAGTTTTCTGAAACAGGCTCACTCTTTTTTGTGTATATATGATTTCTTTTGTGTTTTCTTTATAATAAAATTGGATTGAAAAAAATAACATTCTCAAACACACTACAAGTAACCTTTAGATCAAATTTTCTGTATAGTATATAGGTCATTCATTGTATCAATTTTTTTTTTTTTTTTTTTGTATCTTTTATATTAAAAGAATTAAACAAAGTGGCTGTTAGATTTTGAAAAAATCTTCATATTCACTGGACATTGACCCAAAACTCAAACACGCTACCAAAAGATATATTTTGAATATTGTTATATTGAGCATTGCTAACCCAGAAGAAAGAAGTTAATTAAAGTACCGACTTTTGAAGCAAAGGAAAATAAATAATACTCTACCCATCAAAATAAATAAAGAAGTTAAAATGGGATTATTATTTTTTATTGCCTCTAGTGCAAACAACCTTCCCTATTTTTCTTGGTCATCGTGATTAATTTTGAGTTTTAAAAAGATACAATGTTTTGTCTAGTGAACCCCATCAAATGGCAAGAATCGGACAGTTGGATGTTTTACTGAGCGACTTGTTTTACTTCAGAAAGAGGGAAAAAAAAATACGCTATCGTTGAAATCAAGTGTTAAGATTTACCTAAATCATTTATCTCTCTGCTTAAATTTTTTGATCAAGAACTTAACCCTAGTTTTTTTTTTTTTTTTTTTTTTATATTTTATTTTATTTTTATTTTTATATTTTTATAAATTATAATGGACAGTTATTGGATAAATTATATACTTTAATTTTAACTATAAATGTAGATATTACGGAAAATTTTACAGCTTATCTCAGCTCAGCTGAGCTCAATATCGAATCCAAATTATTGATTAACATGGTATCAAGCTACAAGGCAGGGTTAGAAAACTGACTAACAATAATGTTTTCTGATGAGTTGCCTTGGCTCGAATTAGGACCAATGTTGTTGCATCTTGAGACTCCTAAAGTAGTTGACTGTTAATATCTGGAGACACTTGAAAAAAAAAAAGAATAAAAAAATACAAGCCAATTAGGAGAAAGTATATGTTGTTTCTGGATCTCCAACTCAACATCCATTTGGTGTTTCTAAGTCAAATAATAAATTGACACATGTATTAAAATAACAGCTCAGCATACTAATCACATAAAGTAAAAGGACATATTTGCCCTCTAATTTTCTCCCATCCCGCCATTCTGCGTCTCTCTGTCTTCAGAAAGTATATGCTGTTTCTGGATCTCAAACTCAGCAGCCATTTGGTGTTTCTAAGTCAAATAATAAATTGACACATGTATTAAAATAACAGCTCAGCATACTAATCACATAAAATAAAAGGACACATTTACCCTCTAATTTTCTCCCATCCCGCCATTCTGCGTCTCTCTGTCTTTTCCCCTTCTCCAAAGAACAAATTTCATCTTTCTCGTTGCCGTTGTTTTCGAGGTAAGCTCAGCTAGCTTCTGATTTTTTTTTTTTAATGACACATTTAGGGTTTTGTATTATTTTTATAGTTATTTTTATGGGATTTTTTTAGAATAAGTGCTCAAATTTGAAGAATCATCTGATTCATTTTTTTTATTATTATATGGGAATGAATTGATTGGGAAAGCTACGATTTTGGTGGCCGTGTGCTTATTTATTTAAATTACAATTTTTTTCCCTCTCCCTTAAGTGCTTGGGGGTGCTTTTTGTGAGAGAAATTGTGCGATACCTTATGTTTAATTGTGCTTGTTGTTTAATTTCATCTGGGTAAGCTATAGTGTGATGTTTGGCCAAGAGGGTAGTTTCTGATTTGTCTGAGGCTAGAGGGTTGGGTCAATTTTGTTACCATTAGTAGTATCATTCAGCTTGTTGTTTGGTTAATTAAGGGGATGAACTTGAAAACATCAAATCTTTTTGCTGGTACTTGTTAGTTTTGAGTTGATTTATCAGATCTGTGTTTTTTTTTCCTTGGCAAATTGCTTTAGGGTTTCTGTTTGTGCTACCAAAAACTTATTTGAACTTTTTAAATTTTTGCACAATGCATGTTCGTTTGTCTTTGTCTTTGTTTTGTTTTTTTGCAGATTGTATTGATTTTGTTATGGTTTCAAGCTGTACATGCTAAATTGCAAGAACACCAAATGCTATGGAAAGACTCAGAAAGGGGAAGTGAAAAAATATGAGTATTATCAATTATGACTCACGATTCTAGTCGTCATTTCTTTTTAGATGTTTGTTACCACTAGAATGTTGTATGATTGGCAGGTCCACCTGGATCAGGAAAAGGCACTCAATCACCTATCATTAAAGATGAGTATTGCTTGTGCCACTTGGCCACTGGTGATATGTTGAGAGCTGTTGTTGCTGCTAAAACTCCTCTTGGGGTCAAGGCTAAGGAGGCTATGCGTTTAGTTGTATGAGCTTCTAACTTTGCTGTTAATTACCTTCTATATGCAGCTCGATGAGATGCTTGAGAAGTATGGAACTAAAGTTGACAAGGTGCTCAACTTTGCTATTGATGATGCCATCTTGGAAGAGAGGATCACAGGTCACTGGATCCACTCTTCTAGTGGCAGGACCTACCACACAAAATTTGCACCTTCTAAGGTTCCTAATGTTGACGATGTAAGCTAACATGAATTATTCTCCCATAGTTCTGTTTTGGAATCAATTGGTCAAATAGCTCAAGCAAGTGGAAATTTCTAATGAAAGTTGTTGATATGCTGGCAATTTGATTCAAATGAATGGTACGAGTTGGTCAAGAAAACTTCAAATGCTTCATTTTCACTAGGGGAAGCAAATATGAACAACATTCAACTTCAAATGCTTCAAAATATTTTTTGGAAATCATTTTTAGATGTTTGATCTGTCCAATATTTTTTCTGGTGGTAAGAATTAGTAGCAATGATAAAAATGTATGGGTCCATCCCAAATCCGTATAGATCCGGAAGACATGGTTTCGAAAATACCTGGGTCCGTAAAAAAGATATCCTGACCTGGATTGCGAAATTTCAGACTAGCCAAGATCCATATCCACTCGGGTCCAAATTCCTAAAACTGGATCCCAATTTTTATTAATTTATATTGTTAAAAAAATTAAAAATAAAAACAATAGAATATAATAGAATTAAAAAAATATAACAATTTAAAAGAATTGAATAAAAAATTACTAAAAAGTACAAAATTTAAAAATAAATATAAACCAATGTAATTAAAAAAAAGAATATAAATGAAAAAAATATAAAAAATATGGGTTTTCGGACCCGTTCAAGTCTACCCGAATCTAGAACAGGTATATCTCGGTTCGGGTCCAAATTTTTTTTGAAACCCAAATCCACTAAAACATATCTGGACCTAGATCTATGAATTAAGATTTTTCCATATCTAATTAGAAACAAGCTATCAAAGTTTTAGAGAAGAGAAAGAAAATATTTTTAAACAAGAATGATAAATGTACACCCAAATCACACACGTAAAGACATTGGAGATTTAGTCATAGAGCTTCATGTATCATGTAAATGGGTTAGTAATAAATAATGTATTATTCATTCTTATTCATTTGAATTATTCGCATATTATAAATGGTCAATAATACCTTTGATTACTCATGTAATCTCAGATTTAGTGTATATGTGTCATATATAATAGAATTAAGTATGAGATCAGTAATTTAAAATAGTTCGTAGAGAGCAAATAAAGATGGATACTTTATTTGTAGTTTATCTACAGTACGGTTCATTTTATAAATATATGACGACCTTGATCTAGGATCGTTCATGTGGCGTTATGAGAATGGAGGCACCTTATATGATGTGATAATATAGAATTGGACCCATATGAAAATGAATTTCTTCTAATATCCGTTAAACAAAGAAATTCATATATGTCTACTAGATGATCATATATAGGTTGATCTCAATCTTGAGTATACTATGAACTTCAATATGGCAGACTATGTCCTTTGAGTTACATGTGTGAGATCAGTGTAGAATTCATGTCAATAACTTCGTACTTTGTGGGTATGGTTTGATGTGTAGTTAGGAACGATTTACAGAGATATAAAATCCACTCATTCTTGCGAGAAGTAGATGAATATCTTTCTCAATGGTTGATTTGATACTTAAACAATTATAATGCTCAATTCTTTCTATTACGAATAAAAAGATCAAATTCATAATAATTATTGTTGATGGTGTTTTCAGGCACTATGTTATTTAAGCAGCACGACATGGGTAAAAAAGGTAATTCACTTCTCAGTCAAGATCATTAATGCCGACCCGACCACTAAGAGCCAAACAGTAAGTGACCGAGCACTTTATGATCAGTAACCGAGCACTTGGGTTCAGATGATCGGGCAATTATTAGATCGGTAGCATCATTCTTAGTTCAAAATACCATTGTGACCGACCTCATGAAGACCGAGCACATGGCGAGGCGTGCTCAGGAAGATAAGGCATCATGTTTTTACGGATAAGATGACAAATTATCCTACTTTCATGGGGTAAACTAGTAAGTCAATGTCCTAGTATGATAAAGGAAGTAAATGTAGTTTTTGACTAGGAATCCTTATGGGAAAGGGAAATTGTTTCAACTAGGAAACCTTTATAAAAGTAGGAGTCTGATTTATGTACTATTATAAATAGGAGGGCAGAGTATGTGTAAAAGGCATCAAAAAATAAGGGATCTGAATCTTCAAGCTCTGACTTGTAGAAAACAAAAAGAGACCCGAAAAGAGTGTTTAAGTAATAAAAGTACCATCCCGTTTGTGTCCGTGGACGTAGGTCGGATTCAAATCCACCGAACCACGTTAAATCTCTTTGTTGATTGGTGTGTTTATCTGTTTTTTGCTAAATTTGCCTTTGGTCCCCCATAACCAAACAAATTCAATATTGAAGAAGGATTTCCTCGGGAGTGATATTCCTATATTACCCTGAGACCAAAATCCGCCGTCAACAGTTGGCGCCGTCTGTGGGGAACTGGACAAAAAACAACTCGTGTAGTAAGACAATGGCGGAAGGCGGAAACCACCAATCATCAGGAAATCCGGCCACAGATTGGATGAATAAGATAGAAGAAAGCATAAGGAAGGACATGAAGGATAGTCAGGCCCTCATAAAAACCATGATGGACCTACTGGAGAGAATGGAAGGGGGGAACCGCGAGAAGCCTGAAACCAGAGCTAATCAAAGAAGAGGAGAGATGGCAGATGGAAAGAGGGTTGTGGATACAAGTGAGGACGATGGACCTAGGAGGAGGGGGACTTACGGGATAAAATCCATAGTTGTGGAAAAAGATTCACAAGCAGAGGACACATGGGAAGAAGAAGAAGAGAGACTTTCAACAAATTCCTCTTATGATAGTCTCCGCTACACTAGAAGAGGAGACACAGAGTACGACGAAACTGAGCGGGAGATTCCAAGGTGTAAGGAATATCGCACCCGGCGCAACAGACATGAAGAAGATCACAGAAGGCGACATAGCGGCCCAAATATCGAGGTAAAATCTTGGTTAAAAAAAAGAGATGGCCAAGTGGAGGACAAATCTCAAAACAGATACAGGAGACACCCGGGAAGGGATCGGGATCGCATGCGGAGTCAGAAGGCAGCCCGCAGCTGCTTTGCAACTCTCTCACGAGAAACCCTATACATTGAGGAGGGTACCGAAAAACGGCAAAGGAGTGAAGACGGAGGAAAAGCCAGTGGAGATCCTAGTCCTCGGCCAAACAGAATAGCCCGGCTAGCGGCGGCTGAGGAATTAGAAGGGATAGAACTCTTCGGACCGGAAAAAAACATAAAAATAGGGGAGGCTTGGACAAAACCCTGAGACATAGCCTACTAGAATGTCTAAAAGAGTATCCGGACATCTTCGCACGGGAGACGTACTCAACGCCCATTACAGAGGACAGTTGGCGCCGAGACCCCTTCAACAATCGGCTCGGGGCTGGAGTTCGTTCCGCCGAGACCCCTTCAACAATCGGCTCGGCGCTGGAGTTCGTTCCGCCATGGCCACTTTTTTCTTTCCGGCTCGGGTCTGCTCTTGTACCGCCGAGATCGATGTTTGTTTCAGCTCGGGGTTGGGTTACGTCCCACCGAGTCGGCTTCTTTGGACTGGGGACGTAACATTCCCCCAGAGCCAAGTCTTTCTTTCAGCTCGGGGTCGGGTTACGTCCCACCGAGTCGGCTTCTTTGGACTGGGGACGTAACATTCCCCCAAGTCCAAGTGCCTTTTTCAGCTCGGGGTCGGGGTACGTCCCACCGAGTCAGCCCTTCGGACTGGGGATGTAACATTCCCCCAGAACCAAGTATCTCTCTTGGCTCGGGGTCCTCAGGGACATACTCGATGCATAGGATCCGTGAGAAGCATAGCACGGGGATGGATGATACCCCCGTGGCGATTGCTTACTCCAGTGTTACCGAACATAAGGAGGAATATGCCCTTAATGTGTCGAACACTCTTTGATCCTCACTTACCCGATGTAATGGATCCGTGGGAAAGCATAGCACGGGGAGTGATGAGGCCCCCGTGACGATTGCTAGCTCCAGTGATGCCGGACCTAAGGAGGAATGTGCCCTTAGTATCCCGGACGCTCTTTGATCCATTCATCATCCGGATCCGCGAGAGACACAGCACGGGGATGCGTTGTGCCCCTGTAGCGTGTGCCTACTCCAGCGTGGTAAGGAGGAGCCCTCATACAATACACAGGCTCCACAGTGACCCGACGTATAGAGGATGTGCCCTTACCATTCAAACGCTCTCCTGATCCAAATCCTGGTTCGCCGGGACACTGAATTGAAAGATTCAGAATTGTGTTTTGGAGACCTCGGGCAGGACGCTGTTTTGAGGCATCCGTGTTGCTGTTTATACTTGCGAAACGTTTTATTTTGGGACAAGCGCTAAGTCGCCCCCACCCTTTAATTTTATTTTTCAGAGTTTTGTTTTCGTTTTCCGCTGGTCTGGTAGGGGGACGCCTGTGCCGGACTCAGTAGGGCATCAAAAGGTTGATTCACTTCCCTTCTGGGTAAATCCCACCTGATTAATCGGCTCGGGGCTGGATGCGTTCCGCCGAGGCCACTTGATTAATCGGCTCGGGGCTGGATTCGTTCCGCTGAGGCCACTTGATTAATCGGCTCGGGGCTGGATTCGTTCCGCCGAGGCCACTTGATTAATCGGCTCGAAGCTGGATTCGTTCCGCCAAGGCCACTTAGTTATTCGACTCGGGGTCGGGTTACGTCCCACCGAGTCAGCCCTTCGGACTGGGGACGTAACATTCCCCCAGGTCCTAGTGTCTTTCTCAGCTCGCTCGGGGTCGGGGTACGTCCCACCGAGTCAGCCCTTCGGACTGGGGACGTAACATTCCCCCAGGTCCAAGTGTCTTTCTCAGCTCGGGGTCGATGTACGTCCCACCGAGTCAGCCCTTCGGACTGGGGACGTAACATTCCCTCAGGTCCAAGTGCCTCTCTTCACTCGGGGTCGGGTTACGTCCCACCGAGTCTACCTCTTCTTCGGTCTGGGGACGTAACATTCCCCCAGATCCAAGTGTCTTTCTCAGCTCGGGGTCGGGGTACGTCCCACCGAGTCAGCCCTTTGGACTGAGGACGTAACATTCCCCCAGGTCCAAGTGCCTCTCTTCACTCGGGGTCGGTATAAACGTCCCACCGAGTCTACCTCTTTGGACTGGGGACGTAACATTCCCCCAGGTCCAAGTTCCTTTCTCAGCTCGGGGTCGGGTTACGTCCCACCGAGTCTACCTCTTTGGACTGGGGACGTAACATTTCTCCAGGTCCAAGTGTCTTTCTCAGCTCAGGGTCGGGGTACGTCCCACCGAGTCAGCCATTCGGACTGGGGACGTAACATTCCCCCAGGTCCAAGTGCCTCTCTTCACTCGGGGTCGGGTTACGTCCCACCGAGTCTACCTCTTTGGACTGGGGACGTAACATTCCCCCAGGTCCAAGTGCCTCTCTTCACACTCGGGTCGGGTTACGTCCCACCGAGTCTACCTCTTTGGACTGGGGACGTAACATTCCCCCAGGTCCAAGTGCCTTTCTCAGCTCAGGGTCGGGGTACGTCCCACCGAGTCAGCCCTTCGGACTGGGGACGTAACATTCCCCCAGGTCCAAGTGCCTCTCTTCACTCGGGGTCGGGTTACGTCCCACCAAGTCTACCTCTTTGGACTGGGGACGTAACATTCCCCCAGGTCCAAGTGCCCTCTCTCACTCGGGGTCGGGTTACGTCCCACCGAGTCTACCTCTTTGGACTGGGGACGTAACATTCCCCCAGGTCCAAGTGCCTTTCTCAACTCGGGGTCGGGGTACGTCCCACCGAGTCAGCCCTTCGGACTGGGGACGTAACATTCCCCCAGGTCCAAGTGCCTATCTTCATTCGGGGTTGGTTACGTCCCACCGAGTCTACCTCTTTGGACTGGGGACGTAACATTCCCCCAGGTCCAAGTGCCTTTCTCAGCTCGGGGTCGGGGTACGTCCCACCGAGTCAGCCCTTCGGACTGGGGACGTAACATTCCCCCAGGTCCAAGTGCCTCTCTTCATTCGGGGTCGGGTTGCGTCCCACTGAGTCAGTCCTTCGGACTGGGGACGTAACATTCCCCCAGGTCCGAGCATCTCTCACAGTTCGAGACATGATCACATGCCACCGAGCACATCATCGTTAGCTCAGAGGCAAAATTTTCTCCTCACAATCAAGATTGGATCAGTCAGGGGTCAGGACCTCTAAATCTCTAGTACAGATATTACAGAGGAGGAGTCATTCTTAGTTTGGACAACAAGAGGAACTTCATCTCCTGATGGAACGACCCAAGTAAGCAATTTGCTTTGAGGTGGAGAATCGTTCTGAATAGGATCAGCATCTCCAATAACCGAGGATATGAAGATAGAAACAGAAGACTTAATTGATGGCGAAGGCAATTTCTCTCTGTGATTTCTGGAGCGACCACCAGCAAGGCGATCATCACACCATCTTTATATAGTTCCCGGCACCAACTTGCATACTCGTTGGAACCGAGAACTAGGGGACAGATGTTGATGGTGTTTTCAGGCACTATGTTATTTAAGCAGCACGACATGGGTAAAAAAGGTAATTCACTTCTCAGTCAAGATCATTAATGCCGACCCGACCACTAAGAGCCAAACAGTAAGTGACCGAGCACTTTATGATCAGTAACCGAGCACTTGGGTTCAGATGATCGGGCAATTATTAGATCGGTAGCAGCATTCTTAGTTCAAAATACCATTGTGACCGACCTCATGAAGACCGAGCACATGGCGAGGCGTGCTCAGGAAGATAAGGCATCATGTTTTTACGGATAAGATGACAAATTATCCTACTTTCATGGGGTAAACTAGTAAGTCAATGTCCTAGTATGATAAAGGAAGTAAATGTAGTTTTTGACTAGGAATCCTTATGGGAAAGGGAAATTGTTTCAACTAGGAAACCTTTATAAAAGTAGGAGTCTGATTTCTGTACTATTATAAATAGGAGGGCAGAGTATGTGTAAAAGGCATCAAAAAATAAGGGATCTGAATCTTCAAGCTCTGACTTGTAGAAAACAAAAAGAGACCCGAAAAGAGTGTTTAAGTAATAAAAGTACCATCCCGTTTGTGTCCGTGGACGTAGGTCAGATCCAAATCCACCGAACCATGTTAAATCTCTTTGTTGATTGGTGTGTTTATCTGTTTTTTGCTAAATTTGCATTTGGTCCCCCATAACCAAACAAATTCACTATTGAATGAGGATTTCCTCGGGAGTGATATTCCCATATTACCTTGAGACCAAAATCCGCCGTCAACAATTATGAATAAATTATTCATTAGAGAATCAATGATACTTAAGGTGCAAGAAATAATTAGATGGGTGTAACATATATCGTGACCTGAATCTAATTATAAGATACTCGTGGAGGGTCCACATGTATGTAGGGATGACAAAATTCGGATCCGGATCTGGGTCCGGATCCGAAATCATTTTCATTGCCTCGAGTCCAGACCCGGGTCTACCCGGTTTGGATCCGGATACCCGTTTTTTTTTTTTTTAATTTTTAATTGTATTATTTTATATTTATATTTATATTTGTATTTTGTCAATTTTATTAGTTTTATTTGAATTCTTTATATTTTTTAATTATATTATATTATATATATATTTTTTATATATGCATATTATTTGTATTTTGTATTATATTTTAATTTATTATATTTAATTATTATTATTTTTTCCGGATCGTGCGATCCCGGGTCCGGGTCCGGATCCAGATTCACCCGAGTCCTAATTTTTAAGACCCGAGTCCGGATATTTTAATCCCGTACCCGGATTGTCCAGGTCCATGCGGATTCAGGCCGGGTCCAGGTCTACTTGCCATCCTTACATGTATGGAATGATTTTATCGATGGATACCGACGTAGCTCAGCTTATATAAAATATCTATAGTGATGATAATACAATTGTAACAGCCTAGCCCACCAATAAATAGTTATTGTATGCTTTGGGCATATAACCTGTAATATCCTGAGTTTTTCGGAACACTGTTGGAATGTTTCCGAATTAAAGGTAAGGATTTGGAAAGGGATGATGTTCGAAAATTAGACTTTTTGTGTTGGAAAATATGTGAGAATATTTTTAAGTGAAGTTTCATCGCGTTTGAAAACGCGTGGTTCTGAGAACCGGTTACGCGATTTCTGTTTTCATCATTCTATGAGTAAAATATTTTTGTTTCGACTATAAAACTTTCAAACGAACTCCGATTGAGCTGATTCTTGAACCATCAGACTCTTTTTTCCGAGACGAACAACTTTCGTGTTGAACATTATTGGCATTTTGTAGCAGAAGGGCTTCCAAAATACGAATTTTCCAGAAAGTTCCATGACAGGGGCCTGATTGTAGTTTTCAAGGGTCAGAATGTAATTTGTCTAAATTGTCTATAAATAGTACATAGTTTCCAAAAAATTGCCAAAATGGCAAACTTCTCAAAGTCCCCAAACCGACCCCCCCAACCCCCAAATTCGTCCTTGCCTTGCTGGTCACGCCGGCGGCCTGCCGGCGCGACCAGCCAAGGGGTGCGCCGGCCACCCCTCCACTTTGTGGTGGCCGGAGTCAGCCCCCAAGTCACCGGAAAACGGCAATATTGAGAGAAACGAGCGCGCACATGGGTATCCCGAAGTTACAGAGTTGCTTTCGAAGATTAATCATCGGGCTCCCAATGCTGCCCTCACTAAATTGACATATCATCTACAATTATGACAGCAATGTTGAAGGGTGGAAGTTTCCAGAACCTTCAGGATATATGCATCATCAATTGTTCAGTAAAAGAATTGACATGCCTTCTCTACATCCCTCGTATTCGATTTCTATTCGCAAGAGACTGTCCCTCAATAGAAGAAATAATTGGTCCTTCAGAAAATGTCAATATGTTCATTCATCTTAAACAAGCATACTTTTTTGAGCTACCAAACCTGAGGAGCATATGCAGTAGAGCCTTGGCCTTTCCTTTTCTGGAAAGGATACATGTACATCGTGCCCAAGTCTAAGAAAACTCCCAAGAGTGAACAAAAATGGAGTTTTGATAGGAGAACAAGAATGGTGGAACCAGCTGGAGTGGGATTATGAAGAAACAAAGCATGTTTTTCAGTTCAAAATTTTTGGTCGCAACTTCTGATACTGGTCTCTCTATACCCCCAGCCAAGTAATACATATGAAGCAACGATAAGGCCAAGGCATTTTCATATTATTTTAAGTAAATTTTAGTTTGTTTACAAAAAAAAGGTTGTGTATTGTGACGGTGTACCCTTATTTTGAAATATTATTAAATTTTCTGCTGCTTCATAATTTTGTAGTGTCTTTTTGGAGGAAAACACCCCTGCTTGCTGCATCCTCTGATTCAGGAAATATTATAAGGTGATATTCCATATTTTTCCATTGTTATTGGTATTTTTGTTTTGAAACATTTAAAATCCTGATGCCAAATCACCCGACTCGGGTTTAAACAGATTAGGTAAAACTTCCGGATGTTCCAGACTCTTACAAGAAATGCACCCCTAAATTTAAAATTAGGACCTGACAATCAAATCTCAAGCTCTTTATTACCAATGTATACTCCTTGGGGACTGTTATTGATACTTTGAAACTTGCAATTGGCCTCTTTTAAGTTTCTAGGGACTTTGATTCATTAAAATATACCACTTCTTCAGAAATCACCAGATCACCATTTTTTTAAACTTTTTATCCGTATAATTAAGAACTGAAATGTCTGCATATACAATTCATGCCACCAAATAGTTTCATATTTACATGTGAATTTTATAAATTCATACTATGTGTAATGAACACGTATTTTCAAACTTGTTCAGGGCCAATAATAAAATACATGGCCGTTTGTCTTAGGGTGTTAATATTCACTTAGGTATTTCTTGTCCTCTTGGAACTTATATAATTTAAAAGCTCTTTATGGAATAATCCGGGAGCCTTGAAAGGACCTTAGGTATAAACACTTTAAGAATATAGTTGTATACTCCCTTATCTTTAGTCAGCAAAATTAATGAATGAAATGTATTTCTCTGTCTCATTTACTTTATCGTTGTCTCGAATTAATATGATTTGTGCTAACTAACTTTCGTTCCATTTTCTTATACTTATCGATGTATGTTAACTTTCAAACATGGTCAATATACTATCATTAGTAGACATTTTAACCTCAAGTTCATGTTTGTAAGCATTGGTAAAGCATGCTTACTAGACAAGTGCGTTAGTCACTATCGCACTGACCCGACTTTAGATTGGTGAAAGATGAGCCCGTGACACTATGCCTACTTCAGTTAGTGATTTATGGTCTGTTTGATATAATTTTTCAAATAAAATTTTTTCAAGTAGAGTTTTTATTAATATAACTTTTAAAAGTAGAGCTTTTGATAAAATTTTTTTAGGTATTTGGTTGTGAGTGCTTTTATTAAACATTATAAATTACTTTATCGAACAAGTTCTTTTAAGTTGTGTTATGAAAGAGATGAAATAATGTTGTTAAATTAAATAAGGGTATTATAGACAAATTAAATCTTTAAATTTTTTTTGCAAGTTATACTCTTAAAAGTCCAAATTTTGAGCTTTGTTTGTAGATGCAAAATAATTTTTTTAATCTTCAAAAATTTTATTTAAAATGCAACTAAACATCATCAAAAATTTCGAAAAGTGATTTTGAGATTAAAAAAACTTTTTTACATGTACTAGAAGGCATACCAAATAGGCATTTAGTGGTTAATGAACCACAATATTAGTACACAATTTGTTACTCACAAAAATGTCTACTTATATTTCATTTCATCAACACTTGTTTGATTGTGTCCATAAATTCTTTTTAGATAGCCGATATTGTTTCCACTAATTCTGTATAGAGAGCTGATGATCAATTTGAAGACAGACAACTAGAGTAGAGAAGTGCTTGCTAGACCCGGCCACGGTTCCGGTTCCAACCGATTCCGGTTCCGGAACCGGAACCGTGATTGATCGGTTCGGTTGGAGTTCCACCCCAATGCGAACCGGTCGGAACCGAGCGGTTCCAACAGGAACCCTCCCAACGGCTACTAGCCGTTGGGTTTAAGGGGCAGGGAGCCAAGCTGCTCCCTGCCCCTTAAATTAAAAAAAAAAAGTCGCTGGCCATTAAAAAAAATTTGTAATATTATATAATTCCTATTATACCCCTAATAACTGTAATAAAACAGTTATATTTAAGTGCATTTTTCGGAATAAAAAAGATTCTAAAATTCTATAAATATGAGTCATTTTCATTATTTCAACACACCAATTTCTCAACTCTCTCATTATTCTTACAATTCTCTTAGTCTCAATTCTATCATTTATAATAACAAATTAGTTATTATCATTCTCAATTTTCTTATTCTTCTTACTTATTTCTTTAAAAAAAAATGACAAGCTCATCTGAGAACATAATGTCAAATATGTCAACCCAAGAGAGTGTCCCTAGTATCGGTTCACAATCACGGAGAAGATAAGTTAAGTCTCTTTCATCGGATGTTTTCAAAATTCATTTTCATTTAGACCAAGACGATGAAGCTTCAAGAGCAGTATGCAACCATTGTGAGGTTTCCTACAAATTTTCTGGTGGATACGACAATATGCAGTTGAACTTGGACTTGATATGACACAAACTCAAATGGTCAGGTACGCATCATCTAGTAGATGTACGAGTGCTGTAGATTTATTTAAATATTCTGATGCAAAAAATAGAGAAGAATTTGCGAAATTAACTTGTATGGTGTGCTTTCTTTAAGCTTTGGTGAAAAACTTCATTTTACTAATTACGTGTATAATGCTTTAAATCCTGCTGCATGTAGAATGACTTGAAACACAACAAAACGTCATATTTTTAATTATACAAAGATGATAAAATTATTTTAAATGAAATATTTAAAGAGATTAAAGGTCGTATTTCTATATGTTATGATATTTGGAGTGACCATTGACAAACACACTCATACAGATATGTGACTTGTCATTGGATTGATACATCATTTACCATGCAAAAACGACTTATTGCATTTAGAGTTTTTGATGACCAACATACTGCACAAAATATTTATAGAATGATGAAGATAATTTTTGATGAATATGGTTTAGTAGATAAAATTTTAACAATTGGATTTGATAATGCATTTGCAAATACTGCATCCATCAATGATTTAAAAGAAATATGTCAACCAAATTCATGTCCTTAACTTATGTGTTCAAGATGGTCTGAAATTATTATCACCTTTCATTGATCCTATTAAGACGACATTTAATTGTATTTGGTCATATTCTCAAGTTAGGAGAGAATGAGCCAAGTTTTGTAAAATAAATTACTATTAAACCGATTAATTTTCAAGAGATGTTCCAACACGTTGGAATTCAACTTATTTTCTTTTATGTTAAGCATTACAATACAAAATACATTATGTAGTTTTTTTTCTCAACATGTTCAAAATATCACACTTTTTCCTAGTCAATGGGATATTTGTGAAATTTTTTTAGATATTTTAAAAGTTTTTAATGATGCTACTTTAATTTTTAGCGAGTTTATTATCCTACAGCACATATATTTCTTCTTGAAAGTTTGAATATTGTTAGTACTCTCGATGAACATGTTGAAAGTAACGATCCTAATGATATTGTTTTGTTCGAAGCCATTACTGCTATGGAGGTAAAATTGTTGAATTATTTTTGAGAAATTCTTTTACTTTATCTTATTGCTGCTGTTTTTGATCCTAGATTTAAATTAGAATGTTTGAATAGTGCTTTACAAGCTTACTATGATTATTTAGGAATATTAAATGAAATTGATATTACAAGAATAATAGTGAAATTAAGAAATGATTTAATTGAGTTATTTAATGATTATATTGTAAGATATAACTTAGGAACATTAGGTGAATCTAGTAGTAGCGAACCGATAATTCAAACAAGACTTAGTGCATGAGATCATTGGTTACTGCAACGAAATAAAAAAGCTAGAGATACGACAACTAATAACCCCAAATTAGATAATTATTTATCTACAAATTTCGAGTTTCCTACTGAAAGTTTAGTTAGTAAAAATTTTAAAATCCTTGAATGGTGGAACCGACATCAAAATATATATAATGTTTTATCAATTATTGCTCGCTGCAATGACCTCTCAATTTCGTCGCCAAAACAAGGGATTGGATCTCTATACTATGATGGCAAAATTGAAGGACCTTCATCGATCTAACCTTAGATCGCAAATGTACGAATTGTAGAAAAACCTCTTTCGCTCTCGAATGTCAGAGGGTACATCTGTTGAGCACCAAGTGTCACAAATGATTGCTGACATTGAACAACTAGGTCAACTAGGCATAACCTTTGAGGCTGAGACTTCTATAGATTTGATCTTGCAGTCTCTTTCTGACAGCTGGAGCGGGTTCATCATGAACTACAATATGATGAACCAAGACCATACTCTTGGAGAGCTGATGGTAATGCTGCGTGAAGCAGAAAAAGAGCTATTGAAGGGCAAAAAGCGCGAGGCGCACTTCGCTTCAACATCTCAGTCTCCCAAGGCTTGGCCGAAGGCTACTGGAGGTGTAAAGAAGAAGAAGAAGAAGGGCAAGGCCAAATCGTCAAAGTCTTATGGGAAGGCAAATGACAAATCCCAAGATGTATGCCTGCAGTGTGGCAAACAGGGTCACTGGAAGCGTGACTCCCATGAGTACAAGGCGCACATGAAGGAAATCAAAGCGGGTAAGACACCGGCTTCAGGTATGTTTGTTATAGAAATAAACATGTCTAATTCTAGTTTTAACAATTGGATTTTTGATTCTGGTTGTGGTACTAATTTGTGTACTGATGTGCAGGATCTGCAGATTAGCAAAAGACTGGCCTCATGAGAGATTGACCTCCGCATTTGAAATGGGACTAGAGTCACCATTTTGGCCGTTGGGACTTATATTTTAGAACTGCCCTCGGGGCATGTACTTAATCTTTCATAATGTTATATATACCTAGTTTGACTAGGAATATTATTTCTGTATCTTTATTAGCCCAATGTGGGTATACTTTTGTTTTTAGAAACACTGGGTGTTTTATGTATAAAAAATGATATGGAGATATGCAGTGCTGATGTGAATAATGGTCTTTATATTTTGAATATAAATCAGTCTCAAACATATAATGTAACAAACAAAAGGCTTAAATTAAGTAATAAAAATGAAACTTATATGTGGCATTGTCGTCTCGGACACATTAACAAGACTCGCATATCCACACTTTCGAAGAGTGGGTACTTGGACGGATTTGATCCAAATTCATATGACGTCTGCGAATCTTATTTATTAGGTAAAATGCCTAAAACAACCTTTTAGCGGTAAAGGTGCACGTGCCACCGAACTGTTAGCCCTCGTTCATAGTGATGTATGTGGGCCCATGTATAGCCAGGCTAGAGGTGGATATGAATACTTCGTAACCTTTACGGATGATGCATCGCGTTATGGTTATGTGTATCTCATGAGACACAAGTCGGAAACCTTTGAGAAATTCAAAGAGTTTCGACACGAAGTAGAAAAATAGACCGGTAAAAGTATTAAAAAATCACGGTCGGACTGTGGTGGAGAATACTTCAGTAATGAGTTTCTCGATTACTTGAAAATGTATGGTATTCGTTCACAGTGGACTCCTCCCGGAACACCGCAATTAAACGGTGTGTCCGAACGGAGAAACCGAACTTTGTTAGACATGGTAAGGTCGATGATGAGTCACACAGAGCTACCTATTTCCTTCTAGGGATATGCATTGAACAGTGCAATACTTATTTTGAATAAGGTTCCGTCGAAGTCTGTTCAACAAACTCCGTATGAGATATGGACAGGAAAGAAACCGGGTTTCTCATTCCTGAAGATTTGGGGTTGCTGGGCATACGTTAAACGTTTGAGTGGTACCAAACTTGAACCCAAATCAGATAAGTGTCTATTTGTAGGTTATCCTAGGGAAACCAAAGGATATTACTTCTACAATCCACGAGAGAACAAAATATTTGTTGCTCTACATGCGGTTTTCCTTGAGAAGAAATTCCTAAATGCAGTGGTTAGTGGGAGGAAAGTAGAACTCGATGAAAATCGACATATAATCCTTAACGAAACATGAACAATTCATCAGTGATGAGACTGTACCACAATCTTCGAATACACAAGAACCGCGTAGATCAGAGAGAGTCAGAAAATAACCTGAGAGGTATGAGTTTCTGATATCACCTCATGTGGATATTAATCTTATTGAGGAAGATGAACCGGCTACATATGAGGAAGCGATACAAGGTATCGACTCCGGTTTATGGCAATATGCCATGAAATCCGAAATGGATCCATATACACCAACCAAGTTTGGACACTGGTTGATGCACCAGAAGGCGTAAAGCCTATTGGTTGTAAATGGGTCTTCAAGAGGAAGACCGACATTGATGGCAACATACAAACGTACAAAGCTAGGCTTGTAGCGAAAGGGTATCATCAACGACATGGTGTCGATTACGACAAAATTTTTTCACATGTAGCCATGATTAAATCCATTCGGATAATGCTTGCTATTGCTGCATATTTCGATTATGAGATATGGCAAAGCAATCAATAACCAAAATGTGCAAACATTGATTGATCTGAAGGATACTTTTTCTAAAATCACATCTGCTTTGACCATTAATGAGAAAACAAAGTTTCTTGTATAACCACAGCCAAACCCCAAGGTTCATCAAAACCCTCACGAAGGTAGTTCTGGTAATCAACACATAGACCAAGTCAAATATTTTATTACTCTTCGCAGTGGTAAATCATCCAAAGACCTACTTTTGAACCTCGTGAAGTTAAAAATAAATCAGATTCAGATAGTAAGGAAGAGGTTTATGAATCATTACCTATAGTTGATGATAATAATTTTTTTCATGCACCTCTATTTCCTCCAACATTAAAAAAAAAAAATCGAACCATTCCCCAGATATACATGAAATATTCAAATAGCTAAAGGTCAATATTCCTTTGCTAGATGCCATCAAACAAATACCATTTTATTCCAAATTTCTGAAAGACTTGTGCACCGTTAAACCAAGAATTCAGGTAAAAAAGAAAGCTTTTCTAGCCGAACATGTAAGTTCCATTCTCTCAACCAATAATGCATTAAATTACAAAGATCATGGTTGTCCAATTATTTCATGTATTATTGGAAATCAAAAAATTGAACATGTTTTGCTTGATCTTGGAGCCAGTGTCAATTTGCTTCCATTTTTGGTTTACCAACAACTTAATATTGGCGAGTTATAACCAACTTCAACTACTCTTTCACTTATCGATAGATCAATCAAGGTACCGAAAGGAAGTATGGAAGACGTGTTATTACAAGTCGATAAATTCGTAGATCATGTGGATTTTATTATCTTGGAAACACAACATGTAGCAGACAATTATAAGTCTGTTTCTGTAATATTTGGTCATCCATTTTTAGCAACAGCTAATGTTTTAATTAATTACAGGAATGGAATCATGAATTCGTCATTTGGTAATATGACGTTGGAGCTTAATGTTTTTAACATGTACAAACAACCCTACGATGAGGACAGTGAAAATGAGAGCATGAAACTAATTAAACCAATCATTGAGGAATATATTCAGGGGAGTTTATTTGATCGCATGGAAATTTATATAGCTAATTCTCTTGAATCAAGTACGCAATTCGATTCACATATTCATACTGATTTTTTACTTGATTCTATACAGGTACTGAAAGACGATGGAGAGAATCAAAATTATGAGGAACTAGGAAAACTTGAAGATGGGAAAAATGAGGAAGCACCCAAATTGGAATTAAAGACTTTGCCAGAAGGATTAAATTATGCTTTTCTTGGAGATGAAAAAACTTACCCTGTGGTAATTTCTTCCTCTCTCACAAGTGACCAAGAAGGTAAGTTATTTTTTTTGAAAGAACATAAACAAGGAATTGGATGGACTTTAAAAGATATAAAAAATATTAATCATTTAAAATGCACATGTAAAATAAATTTAAAAGATAATATCAAGACACATCGACCACCCAAAAAAAGGTTGAACCCTTATATGAAAAATGTGGATAAAATATGAGTCCTTAAATTTCTTGATTCATTCATCTCTTAAATACCTAGTTCGGAGAAAAGTACTTATGTTAAGAAACGAAGGGCTGTTATAAATGTACATGTTAGACGTGCAACACTCGTTGTCATTCTTTAGGAATGATGTCTAATAATCGCGAAGAAAGAAATTCAACCCATTAGAGATGGTTTGAGTAAGTAGTCATTAGATAATATATCATTGACTCTTGAGACGCATCCTAATAGATTTGATAAACTGATTAACAATTTACATATATAATTTCAAAAAGAAAAACAACAATACCGTCTCGGGAATTTGACTTTAAAAGACCATGTTTGAAGCATATCCTCGACCTATAGAGGGTGTTTAAGTCGTTATGGGATGTAAACCAGAGGAAGCTGTAAGCCACAATCATAACTACCAGTACATATCATTTATTATTTTGATTTCATTTTATTGTTTTAATATGTAACCATTCTTTTTAATAGGAAGTGTTGTAGATTCAATTTTCGATTCCACACTAACTAAGTGATGTCTAACTCTACTTCTTCTTACACAGACATTGGGGACAATGTCTCAATTTAGTTGGGGGAGGGGATAGTTGACTAGATAGTTCATTTTTGTGTTGTTTTTTAAAAAAAAATTATGTTGTTTTTGCATTGTTGTTGTTTTGTGTGTTTTTATTTAAAAAATAAATTTTTTTAAGTTTCTTTTGTATTTTTATTAAAAAAACTACACAGTAATCAACAACTAAGTTTTGACTAATCAAGTGAAATTATTGTTCGGAGATGATAGTGTAAGGATTTTTGCTCCTAAGACGCATCTCAATAAAATTCGTAACAAGTTATTTTGTTTTTTTTTAATCATTTAAATTTATGAATTCTCCATAATATTGATTAAATTTGATTTCCATATGTTAATTTGACAGGTATTATCAACATACACGGTAACATATGATCGTGGGTTGTAAATAAAATTTTATAACATTCAGTTTTTATTAACCAAGCTTTTACTTAGTAACTGGACATCTTGCCTCAGCAAGCATTGATTGTTCGTATAAAACGGTAGGGCTTGAGTTAATTTTAAAAAATGATAATAATAATCAAGCTTTTACTTAATAACCGGACATCTTGCCTCAGCAAGCATTGATTGTTCACCTAAAATGGTAGAGCTTAAGTTTGTAAAAAAAATTATGAATAAGTTCGATTTCGTAGCCTCTCTAACTTGGGCAATTAAGTCTGTAGGGGTGTCACTGGCCCAAAGCTCGTTGCATGAGTTGAAGAGAAAGCTTATGGAAATCAGACACTTCTTCTTTTTGACATCTAAGATCCGAGTAATTAAGTCTGTAGCGGCGTGATAAGTGCATGAACGTGTACTTTGCACTTCATTAACTCGACTTGATTATCATGTATTTAATCTTAATTATATTATATTTTATGTTTTATTATTAGGAAGCAATAGAACATGAAGATTGGATCAATTACACATGTTTCGGGATCTTGCGGAAGCATCGGAAGCGCGTGGGACGAGCAGAAATGCAAGAATCATAATCCTGCAAAACTGGCCGCGCGTTGCAATGTGCAAGGGCCACACATGCGTATTTTAGGTTTTTTTTAACTTCATTTTTATGCAAATAAGGTCGTCAAGACTTCTTTATATAAACCCAACTTCGTCCAAACCCTAAAAAAGGAGAAAATCAGGGAGAAAAAGAGAGAACAAACACACAACAAAGAGCCACAAACACAAATTTGAGATTGAAGAACGAAGAAACAGTTGGGGTTGGTGCTCAGAGCGCCAATCCGGACCGTATTTATGTCTGACTCATGAATACAAACATCCCATTATTCCATAATATTACTTATTTATGGTTGCACCTCTTGTTTTATATACGTATTCGATCTGATTACGATTAGATTGAAACTAAATGTGGTTTAGTGATATGTATATATTAGACAAAGGCCCGATAATATATAATGCAGTACACAGTTACAAAGTTAGTTTGTAATTGACATTGGGAAGTGTCACTGCTATATGTAAATTATCAAACATAGTTCCTGGTCAAGATTTGCTAACACGGGTCGGTTAGTCAAATCCGTTGAGACCAGTACATGTCGTATATCGAGACTTGGTCCGATGGTTTATCCCAATGAACCATGAGTCTAGGGAGACTTGTATAGACGTGTAGGTGTTTATAGTGTATAAACACTGAACGGCTCACCGAAGATTCTTAATGGATGGTACTCCAACGTCAATAAGAATCTTCTCGGGTTGAGTAGCATAGTGGTCCTTCGACTTGAGACACCACTGTGGATGTATGAGACATCCTCCACACTTAGATGGCAGTCACGTCACCGATCTATTTAGATCAGACCTCCGCCTGTTCGTTGGGTGTGGATCGATCCTCAGGATATCCTGTGTGTGTCAAGATATGATCCGTCAGTTCTGTGTACAGAGCATAGGTAGTCCATATATATTTAGCAGTCTGTTAAATCTGTGGCCATAGTATACATCGGAAGTAAGTTCCGAGTGTTATTTAAAGATTGCTAATAGATACGTCGACGGGATAATACCTATAGAGATTTGACGTTTACATCTATATCTCTGGTATTATCCGGATACCTGTGACGGAGGGATTATACGTATGCAATGACCTCGACCTGTATGATTCAGCGAGATTATCCGTGATCGTCATAATCTACGGATGGATGGATTATGGACACGAAATTGGATTTCGTGACGGATATACCTGAATCTAGAGAGTCTCAATAATGAAACATACTCGTAGAGCACTAGAGCAACATTTATGAATAAGGATGATTATTTATAAATCGTTTAATCGTTAAACGAAAAATACATGCGAACGGGCCGAACCGTCATTTCCTAATTAATATGGATTTGTATTTAATATATGATATTATTAAATACACATTAATAAATAGTCAAATAAAGATATTTGACATATATCATCAATATATGTATTTGAGATATTTAAAGTAAATATAATACATATATTTGATATATTTGCATTTAATTAATTATTTAATTATTTAATTGTTAAATTATTATTATAATTAAAATATAAATATATCACCAAATGATAAAGTTAAGAAATGATTATAAGTGTTTAATGTTGACTTTAAAGTAAAGGAAATGGTAGTCAAATTGGATTTGACTTCTTTGATATTTGATTAAAATGTTTAAAATTGAAATATCATTTTTCTTTATTTTTTCTTCATAAATTCGGCCATGACCTTAAAATATAAGAGTTATATTTTTTGGTTGCCTTTGTTGACTTAATTAAATATCTAATAAAGTGTTATTAGGATATTTATGCAAGTTGACTAAAGGTAAAGTGAAATGAAATTGAAATTACAAAACTTGTATTTCCTTTAGTGAATTTCGGCCAAGGCCATTATGATACAAGTATATATTGTTTTTTCATTTCATTCTTCTTAACCTAATACACTTTAAAAGAAAACTCCATTAATGGAAACCAAAGAAAGCTTGTGAGGAAGAAAGAAGAAACCAAATAAAGCTTGGATTTTAGTAAGTTTCTCCAACTTACTATTAGAAAGGAAAATGTTCCTTAGGATCTAGGCTTTAACATATGATGTTCTTAGGTTATTTATTTCTTTATTCTTTGTGCTTTTGGTGTTGGAAGTTTTGGTGAAAGTGTAAAGCATGTATGATGAAGGAAGATTGTGACTATTGTAGTTATAAGCTTTCTTTTAAGGTTTTGGAAACCATGTTGCTAATCTAGAGTTGTTGACCCACTCTTAAATGACCTAGATTTGATCTTGAGTTGTTTCATTGTGTTGAGACTTGGATTGGATGGAAGAAACATGATTGAAGTAATTGATTTAACCAATTTGGTCTAATTTGTCCAATTTGAAGAAATTGAAAAATTAGGGTTCATGACCAATTCCAAATTTGGGGCTTTCATATATGTTGTGTATTTAGATGTGTATATGATGCATATAAAGTTTCATGTTCATTGGATTACATCTTGATGTGTTTTGATGCATGAAATGACAAAGTGCACACTTTGGCACCAAAGTGGTGCATTCGGCCAAATGAAGAAAAATGGGGATTTATGTTGCCCTTTGTGTTTTGATGTTTTGAACATGCTAAGTTAATCTTAGAAATGATTTAGAATCATTCAAAATTGATTTGATCAATTTCGGACTAAAATGGACTAAATACCAAGTGTGAGGGTAATTCGGTACATTCACTTAAATATGATTTATTTGAATTTTATTTCATAATTTGATTATTGGATAATTAAATAAATATGTTTATTTAATTAATCCGAGAAAATTTTTTGAAATCGGAAAATTTGATTTTCCACCGCTTCCGCTGCGTTACCTGATTAAGCCCCTAAAACCCCTAGAAAATGGTATCAGAGCGAGTCTGATTCTAGGCCTCCATAAATGATTAGCTTGTTTTATTCAATGTTTAATCATGTTTTCTTGACTTAATGCATGCTTGTTATAATCTAATTTGATTAGATTTAGGGTGTATGACACTTAATGGAATATCCCTGTTTAATAAGGTTTTAAAGTAACTAGTATTTGGAATACTTGTTTCTTGGTCCGTCTTGTCAATACGGTTTATA
>SKCR01013068.1:0-41005 GCA_019454045.1 Zanthoxylum bungeanum
TTTACAGAACTTAGTCAAGTTATTGTTAGTCTCTAAGACATGCCACAAGATCACTAAGCATGATTAAAATGTGAAGAATCAAAGAGAGTTGCGGAAAAACTTACTTTGATCGGATGGGTTACAAGACTTTTTTCCCTATCACCTTGATTAACTCCTTTAAGTGCTAGCTTAGAACAAAAAAAAAGAAAAAATATCTCCTCCAAGGAGATGAAGTTTTCGGCCATGGTGGGAGAGAGGAAGAAGATGTGTTTTGTTATTTTAGTTTCTAAAACTAATTGACCAAGTCAATTCACTAAAGTGAGTATATGCTATTTCATAAGCAAAAACAAAACACAAAGTGTGTCGGAGAAGCTTTCATTAAAGCTCCCAACCACTTCCATCACAAATAGTGACAAGTTGATGTAAGTTGGTGGGACCCACTTTAAATTCAAAATTCAAGTGGTTCGCTCAACACATTTCGGGCTCGATTTCGTTTAATCCGATTAAACAAATTTTCCGTCGCAACGTAACTAAATCTAATTTAATTAAGTAATAATGCCTAGCAAAATTATTACGGAAATCGCTCGTGAATTAATTCCAAATTAATTCGTTCGCTTGAATTAAAATCCAATTTTAATTCTATGTTGAAATCTAATTTCAATTAATATATCTAATATATTATTTTAGCCCAATTAAATAAATTAAATAGTAAAATCTAATTTAACTATTAAATTTACTTTATCGATTAATTCTAAATTAATCGCGTTCTCTCTTCTCGACGAATTTATTCCCAGATAAATTCTCGACGCAATTAATCCAAGATTAATTCTTTCTCATTTAATTAATTCCAGAAAAATTTATTGCCGTAATTAATCCTAGATTAATTTTCTCTCTCATAATTAATCCCATATTAATTTTCCGTTCGAGTCAAATCTCAACGGTGAATCTTCGGGAAGTGACCCAAGAGATCTCTGGATATGTTGGCAGTAAATACGGTTATCAGACTATCCAAATACGTGCGTACCATATACCACGTCCTTACCGATTTACAAGACATGGTTGGCTTCTAGCAAAGCACCGTGCCTACCCAATTCTCCAGAAATATTCTGTAAACGAATATGTAATCTTTGTCAAGCGTAGTGTATGTAGTATTTCGTATTACGATCCAGTATCTGATGTCACATGCTAGTCCTGGTGCTGGAATTGTGTATTCCCCGTACGAAGCACATATCGGATCTCTGGTAACAAGTATCTATAATCGGATAATCATGACCTTGTCATATTATCCCGATAGCTGTAGCATACACGAGTACCAGTTTCGTATCCTACGTGATCATCATCTCCATATGACTGAAGTGATACTTCCATCTTGACATCAAACCCAATACACTACGATTCTCAATATACCCAGAAGAGGCGTACACGGAACCTGTTAAAGCCCCGGACGATCAAAACCAAAGTATATTGATTGTCGCAAGTATTAGCGATCCAAGTCTCAGGTTAAGACCAAATACACCTACCCTGATTCAGATTCCCATAGACACATAGTCATACTACCAATGGTATTCCGAGGGGTCTATCCATAGCAAACCTGTTTCCGTACCATAGATAAACAGAATCTCATATTACACTTGCATGAGTATCCAATACCCAAATATACGAGAACTATGCCGTTATGCTTCCATAGCACGCACAAGTGTAATACTAGCCTATTTTGCATTATCGATGTCCAATCTCGATAATACTACGACTATGGATATTTAATGATTAAACCTTAATGGATTAATACTGTCTCATATCTTATTAATCCGGAACTAATCATATGGACTTTTATCATTTATATATCTCGGTAATCCATTTTCAAATGATAAAAGAGCAATTTTCTTTGTCACATAGTTAATTTAACACAATATTCTGTACAAATAGTGATGATATGGGTCATAATTGTCCAACAATCTCCCACATATTCTGTCATTTTTGTCGGTTTGGAAACTTGCAGCGGTGAACCCAGTCACCTCAAGTTCTCATTCTCCATTGTTTAAGAAAGTATCCTTAGTTCGTCTAAGATACTTAAGGATGTTCTTAACATCAATCCAGTGACCATCACTAGGATTGGCCCCTATTGTGACTCCATATGCTTAAAGCATATGAGCCACCAGGTCGCGTACATGTCTTTTGTTGGACAAAATGACCCATAGCGTCACTATTTGCACAGATCATTGTGTTGTTGTAGCAAATTAACTATGTGACAAGGAAATTGCACTCTCATCATTTGTGATTAGATCACCATAGATATATAAATGAAGAGAGGTCCCTGTGATTAGTTCCTGGACTGAGAATGATATGAGACAGTATCAGTCCCCGAAGGATTAATCATTAAATATCCCTAGCCGGAGTATTATCGAGACTGGACATCGATAATGCGGAATAGGCTAGTATTGCACTTGTGTGCGTTGTGAGGGCACAACGGCATAGTTCTCATATATATAAGTATTGGATACTTATGCAAGTGCGATAGGAGGTCGTGTTTCACCGATAGTACGGGAAACAGCTTCGCTCTGGATAGACCCTTCAGAATCCCATTGGTATTATGACTATGTGTCTATGGGAGGCCGAAATCAAGGTAGGTGTGTATAGTCTTAACCTGAGACTTACATCGCTAATACTTACGATAATCGATAGACTTTGGTCTTGGTGGTACAGACTTTAACCGGTTCTGCGTACACCACTTCTGGGTTTATCAGAGAGTCGTAGTGTATTGGATGTGATGTGAAGACGGAAGTATCACTCCAGTCATAGTGGAGATGATGTCACGCAGGATACGGTATTAGTGCTCTTAAGTGCTGCGCGGCCATAGGGATATTATGACAAGGTCATGTATATCCGATTATAGAGACTAGTTACCAGACATCCGACATGTGCTTCGTACGGGGCAGACACTTATCCAGCCCCAGGCCTAGCACGTGACTATCAGATACTAGGCCGATATGCACAATACAATCGTATACTACGCTTGATACAGATCTAAATATTCTTATAAGAATATGTCCGGAGAATTGGGAAGACTTGGTGCTTTGCTAGAAGCCAACCTTGTCTAGTAAATCGGTAAAACGTAGTACTTTGTACTCACGTGTTCATATAGTCCGATGACCGATTTGACTGCCAACATATCCGGGGATCTCATGGGTCGCTTCCCAAAGATTCACCGATGACGTATGACTCGCACTTTTATTAATCTGGGATTAATATGATGAGAGAGAAAATTAATCTGGGATTAATTGCGGAGATATTTTATCTGGGATAAAATATCATTTAAAGAGAGAGAACGATTAATTTGGAATTAATCGATTAATTAATATATTCGATATATTAAAGGAAATTGGATTTCGACGCGGAATTAAAATTAGATTTTAATTCGGGCGAACAAATTAATTTAGAATTAATTCGTCAGCGACGTGAATAGTGATTTCGCGAGGCGTAATCATTTAATTACGACGTAACGAAAAATTCGTTAATTTAGAATTAGCGAATCCGAGCCCGAGATTATTTGCGAGCGCATTCGCATTTCGAATTCGAGTGCGGCACGTAAGTCAAATCAAGCGTCAAATCATTAGTCGCATCAAGCGTCAAATCACTTGTCACTTTGAGTGATGTGACTTGACAACTTGATTGAGTTGACTTGATGTGATGTGTGATGTGTGTGGTTGGCAATTAAAGCCAAATGTGTTTGAAATGAATTTCAAATGAAATTCAAGTGCATTTGATGCATAAAATAAACACAAAACCGTATAACATACACATCATTTTTTTTCCCTCCCTCTCTCCTCTTCTTCTTCCTCTCATCTAACACGCCATTTCTGTTCTAGTTTTTTCTTGGACTGCCGTGAACAAAATGGAGGGAAGCAGTGCGTTTTGTGGCAAAACAAGAGTGCTAGCACACTCCGAGATCAATGCGAAGGTGATAGGGAAGTCCCCCCATGAGCCGGGAACGTTTTGATGAAGCTTGGAGCTCGTTTTTCTTGATCAAAATGGCGCAAAACAGAAGCACAAACTGCTGCAGTTCACGCACATGAGCAGTGGGCAGTGAGTAGAATTTCAGTTCGTTTTGTTGCCCAAATCGTCTCTCAACCGCTCGATGTAAGTATTCCGCAACTTCGTCGTTGTATTCACTTATGATTCATGCTTGTATTTTGATCTTGGGACCTATAGAAACTCTTACATCTTTCAATGTACGAGTTCTTAGAGAGTGCCAACAACTTTTAGATCTAACCCAGTAGATCCTTATTCCTAGAATAAAGGTTGCCTCTCCCAAGTATTCCATGGAGAATTTACATGAAAGCCAAGCTTTCACCGATTGTATTATGGGAATGTCATTTCCAAGAAATGATATGTCATCTTTATATAGGACAATCACTGTCAGTGTGCTCCCACTAACCTTCTTATATACACAAGAATCATCATTGTTTTGAATTAAATCATATACCATTATGATTATATCAAAACGCTAGTTCCAAGAATTCAATGATTGCTTCAATCCATACATGGATCGATTTAACTTACAAACCTTGTTTGCATGTTTTGGTACGACAAAACCGTCAGGTTGTTGTATAAAACATCCTCCAAAAGGTTTTCGTTTAAGGAAAGCGGTTTTGATGTTCAGCTGCCATATTTCATAAATGAAACATGCAGCATCAGCAAGCATTATTCGAATGGATTTAATCATGGCAATAGATGAAAAAGTTTCATCATAGTCGACATTATGTCTTCGACGATACCCTTTCTATACAAGCCTAGCTGTGTACATTTATATGTTGCCATCCATGTATGTCTTCCTTGAAGACTCATATAGTACCAATAGGCACAATGCCTTCCGGTACAACAACCAGTGTCCAAACTTGGTTGGTATACATGGAATCCATTTGGACTTCATGGCAATTTGCCATAATAATGAGTCTGTTGGGATTCTCTAAGGTCCCAAGGATCATTTTAAGCAAGAATCATCATGTGAATACTCAAGAAGTACGGCGGAAACATACTTACATTGAACGGCTTAGCGATGAGTTGAACAAAATTCCTCCAAGCTCCCTTGAAGCTCTCGGTTTTGTCCCAATTTTTGCTCCTCCAAATTCGGCCATGGATGATCTCAAGCTCCAAGCTTTGTGATGTGTATTCCATGCTTACGAGTGTGGTTCCCTATCACCTTCGCAAGACCCTGAATGTGTGTTAGCACCTCGGAAATTTTGCCGTAAAATTTCCCTTGCTTCTCCTACATCTCACGGCAAAACCAGAAAGTTGAAGGAAGAAAATGCCCATTGGGCGAGAGACAGAATAAAAGAATGAGATAGTTAGATGTGTCAGGTTGTTCTAAAAAATGGTAATTGATTTTCTAAAAATCAAATACCAACATTGCTTTCAAAAACTCAAAAGGCAATTACGCCAACAACCACTTCCATCAATCAATCAAGTGACAAATTGTCACATCACTCAAAGTGACAAGTGATTTGACGCTTGATGTGACTAATGATTTGACGATTGATTTGACTTGTGGGCCGCACTTAAATTCGTAATTCGATGCGCCCGCAAACACCCCGGGCTCGGGTTCGCTAATTCCAAATTAACGAATTTTTCCGTTGCGACGTAATTAAATAATTATGCCTAGCAAAATCACTATTCATGTCGCTTACAAATTAATTCTAAATTAACTCGTTTGCCCGAATTAAATTCTAAATTTAATTCCGCGTCGAAATCCAATTTCTTATAATATATCGAATATATTATTTTTTTCGATTAATTCCAAATTAATCGTTTTCTCTTTAATTAATATTTTATCCCAGATAAAATATCTCCGTAATTAATCCCAAATTAATTTTATCTCTCTCACTAATTAATCCTAGATTAATAAAGTGCGAGTCATACGTCATCGGTGAATCTTCGGGAAGCGACCAATGAGATCCCCGGATATGTTGGCAGTAATTCGGTCGTCGGACTATCCGAACACGTACGTACCTAGTACTACGTTTTTACCGATTTACAAGACATGGTTGGCTTCTAGCAAAGCACCGTGCCTACCCAATTCTCCAGAAATATTCTTACTGGAATATATGATCTATATCAGGCGTAGTATACGTAGTATTGCGTATTTCGATCCAGTATCGGATGTCACGTGCAAGGCCTGGGGCTGGAATTGTGTCTGCCCCGTACGAAGCATATATCAGATCTCTGGTAACTAGTCTCTATATCGGATAATCATGACCTAGTCATATTATCCCGATGACTGCAGTACATAAGAGAACCAGTTCCATATCCTACGTGATCATCATCTCCACTATGACTGGAGTGATACTTCTGTCTCGACATCACAACCCAATACACTACGATTCTCAATATACCCAGAAGAGGCGTACACAGAACCTGTTAAAGCCCTAGACGACCAAACCAAAGTATATTGATTGTCGCAAGTATTAGCGGTGCAAGTCTCAGGTTAAGACCAAATACACCTACCCTTATTCGGACTTCCATAAACACATAGTCATATTACCAATGGAATTCCGAGGGGTCTATCCAGAGCGAAGCTATTTTCCGTACCATCGGTAAAACACAACCTCCTACTACACTTCGGTAACAGAACTATATCTAATCTAATTAGATTATTATCAATCCAGAAGGCTTCTATTGCTGCCTCAGCCGCAGCAATAATCCACTTTTGTTGTTATTCGGTAACAGTATCTTGCATGGAAGATTTCCAGCTCACTATTCCGTTATTCAAACTTTTTAGTACCGTTGTTACGACTTATAGTCGTTATTATTGGTTAGGAAACTTGCAGTAGTGAACCCAGTCACTTAAAGTTCTCATTCTCCATAGTATAAGAAAGCATCATTAGTTCCTATAAGATACTCAAGGATGTTCTTAACATCAATCCAATGACTATCACTTGGATTGGCCTGATTGTGACTCCATATGCTCAAAGCGTATGAGACACCAGGTCACGTACATTTATTTCAATGTACGAGTTCTCGGAGAGTATTAACAACTCTAAATCTATCTCAGTTGATCTTTATTCCTAGAATAAAGGTTATTTCTCCCAAGAATTCTACGGAGAATTTTCATGAAAGCCAAGCTTTCACCGATTTTATTATGGAAATATCATTTCTAAGAAATGATATGTCATCATTTATATAGGACATTCACTGTCAGTGCGCTCCCACTAACAGTTTTAGTTCCGGGATGCGTCCCAAGGTCGAGGTACCTCTGTTGACAGTTGCAGTTCTGGGATGTGTCCAAGGGTCGAGGGCCTACTGCATCATCAGTTGTAGTTCCGGGTCGAGGTGCCCAGGGTCGAGGTGCCCACTACATCATCAGTTCGAGGGCGAGGTACCTATTGTCTGTGGTGTTGGGTCGAGGTGCCCAGGGTCGAGGTGCCCCCGTTGTCAGTTGTAGTTCCGGGTCGAGGTGCCCAGGGTCGAGGTGCCCACTACATCATCAGTTCGAGGGCGAGGTCCCTATTTTCAGCGGTGTTGGGTCGAGGTGCCCAGGGTCGAGGTGCCCCCGTGTCAGTTGTAGTTCCGGGTCGTGGTGCCCAGGGTCGAGGTGCTCCCGTTGTCATTGTAGTTCCGGGTCGAGGTGCCCAGGGTCGAGGTGCCCACTACATCATCAGTTCGAGGGCGAGGTCCCTATTGTCAGCGGTGTTGGGTCGAGGTGCCCCCGTTGTCGGTTGCAGTTATTGGGATGCGTCCCAGGATTGAGGTCCACTGCAGCACCAACTCAGCTCGAGGCAGCAGACGAGCCAGGTAAGTGAAAATGCATTGCATAACTTTGATAGGATTGTTCAAAGTCACACACTGCACAAGTCCCATCAAAGTGGGGGCAACTGTAGGCATTGCATTTTCGCATGTGAAACCCGATGATGAGTCTCAGTTGGAGGCACTACCTTTTTTAGCTAAGGCTATTGCAGGAAACGGAGGTCGGAAGGGGAAATTCAGAATAAGTACGTCATCAGATTCATTTCACAAGTTCACTGTCTTCGTTAGTGCTGCGTTCGTTACTTCGTTCGAACGTCAAGCAGATTGCGGGAGTTCGTGTAGCGTTCGAATGGGCGTTCGAACAGCGTCGGTATTTCTGGTTTTGCTGCTAGCCTCACACCCCAGCCCAGTTAGCCCCCCAAAGCCCATAAAACACATAGGAAATTAAATTAAACATTAAATTAATATTAAGGTAAATATTAGTAATGTATTTGAATTAAATAAAATACTTAAACCATTTACCAATTAAATAAAACATAATATAATCATACCTATTAAGACAAATCAAATATATTAACTTCCTAACTAAACAAAATCACATACTAAATTAAAAAGATGTCATGCCTAATTAAAATCAATTATAACAAATTAAAGATATTGTATTCCTAATCTAAACCAAATTTGTCCCCCCTCAATCTTTGACTTTCCTTGCTCAACATAAAATCAAATCCATTCCTTGTGAGACAAGGTATAGCCCTAGCCATTCTCTATATAAACAACCCATAACCAAGACATGATGGCCCTAGCTCATACACAAGACTTACACGAAAATCACAACACCAAGAGCCCTAGCCACTCACGGCAATAGCAAGAAGAAAACACAAATAATTCTCTTTATCTCCCCCACTCCACAACCGAAAACAGCAGCCCCTAAACCTCCACACATCCCCGAAAATACACCCCCAAACAGTAGCCCATTTCCACCGAAAATAGCAGCCCCTACACCTCCTAAAACACCCCCTGAAACAGTAGCCCAAATCACCCCCACCCCAAAACACAGCCAAATCCTCTTAAAACAATCCTAAAATCCTCAAAACAGTAACATAAAAACTGCATTTACAATCCTTAAAATAATCACACAAGACTGCACTAAAAACCCACAAAAAATACTCGAAACAGTCCGTTGAAACGCCAAAACAGTGACCAATAATTTAGCAGTGCAACCGCGAGGAAACAACAGCAAAACGGAGTCAAAACAGTAACTTGAGCAGTGAAACAGCGAGGTAAAACGCAAACTAGTGAACCGGAAAAGTTACGGAGCGATAGCCCTTCCGACGGCCGTGAAACGCGAGTCCGAAAGTCGACATAAAAGGTTAGACCTGAGGGTATTTTTCACACTCGTTTTCAGTTGTATTTTTATTATTTATTGAGTTCCGTTTGCATGATTATTTTTGAGTGAAGCATGTTATGGCCCTTGAATAGATAGAAAGTGCATGAATTGTGAAATATTGTATGTTGTGGCCTTGGAATAAAATGAAAGATGTGTCAACTCTCGTGGTATATCGGATGGAAACCCGGACATAAATTTCATAACCGATTCCGAATGGACGGTAGTATGATCTGTACTCGGGATACAACTCCACGTACCGCTTAAGTAAACAGCACCTTCTTTTGTTTTATGTTGCTTTGATTTATTTATTATTCGTTATTTAAATTATGCATGTTACTTGTTTATACATGATGCGATCGAGCGCATGGGCTTAGTAAGTCGGATTAAAGGTCCCCTATTTGGAGGGGTTAAAATCCTTCACCACGATGCTTTGCCGCGCCGGCTGATGTGTGTTCGGTTGAATGCAAGATATGTTCAATCGGGTATACCAAGTTTGATGTGATTGCCTTTATTTTTGTATGTATGATACAATCGAGCGCATGGGCTTAGTAAGTCGGATTAAAGGTCCCCTATTTGGAGGGGTTAAAATCCTTTACCATGATGCTTTGCCGCGCCGGTTGATGTGTGTTCAGTTGAATGCAAGATATGTTCAATCGGGCATACCAAGTTTGATATGATTGCCTTTATTTTTGTATGTATGATACAATCGAGCACATGGGCTTAGTAAGTCGGATTAAAGGTCCCCTATTTGGAGGGGTTAAAATCCTTGACCACGATGCTTTGCCGCGCCGGTTGATGTGTGTTCGGTTGAATGTAAGATATGTTTAATCGGGCATACAAAGTTTGATGTGATTGCCTTTATCTTTGTATGCATGATATGATCGAGTGCATGGGCTTAGTAAGTCAGATTAAAAGTCCCCTATTTGGAGGGGTTAAAATCCTTTTCCACGATGCTTTGCCGCGCCGGTTGGTGTATATTCGATTGGATGTGAGATGAGTTCAATCGGATACGTGAGGTCCCACATTGTGGATTTGTTTGTCTATGAATGTGTTGTATGCAGCAGGTTTGGTTCCGTTTGAACGCGTTCTCGAACGCCACACGAAGGCGAACCTTCTGTTTACCGTTCGAACGCGTTCTCGAACACTACGCGAACGCGCACACATTTTCTTAGTTTCATCATGCATCATGTCTGGTTCCGTTCGAATACGTTCTCAAACGCTATACGAACGTGAACCTTCTGTCTACAGTTCGAACGCGCTATCAAACGCTACGCGAACGCGCACGCATCTTCTTAGTGTTTCATGCATCAGGTCTCGCTCCGTTTGAACGCGTTCTCGAATGCTATACGAACGCGAACCTTCTGTTTACCGTTCAAACGTGTTCTCGAATGCTACGCGAACGCGCACCCACTGAACTGAGTTATTTTCATCAGATTTCGTACATAATTGTCCCTAGTAGCTATTCCTTCATATGATAAACCTGATTGTTTCTATGCATTATGCAAGATTGTGTAAGTGTCGTTTATCTGTATTCCCCACATGTATGAGTATAATGTGTTTATTAAATTATATGCTTGCCGTATGTTAATCTTTATGTATGCAAATTGAGACATAGATTAATGCTAATAGGCTGTATGCAAATTCGGAAATGTGTTACATGTAAATTTAGATGAACTTGTTGATGTATGCATGTGAATTTAGAAGCATGATACTCTTGGAAATAAGTGTTTACTTAAACTTGATTAAAATTATTACATAAATCCTTTCATTACAAGTGACATAAGTAAGGGACCATTCCGAAACCAACGGTTTGAGGTCTTCCCTGCGAGGGGTGAGTGCGGCCTTAAATCTCATTTTCCTGGTTCACACCAGGTGGCGACTCCATTATTCTCCGGTTTAGTCCCCCGACTATTCCGTACTCCCAACCAGGCCGCGAGCCTGGAACAACATGCGTCGTCCAGTTCCTGGTCCACGGTATTCCTCTTAGGAAAACCGCATGGTGAGCAACAATTACATGTTCTCTTGTGAGATGTATAAGTACTATACTTTGGTTTCCCAAGGATAACCCCAATTAGGCACTATTCGATTTTGGGTTCTAGTTTGGCATCATCCAAACATATGCCTAGCATTCCCAAATCTTCAGAAATGAGAAACCGGGTTTCTTTCTTGTTCATATCTAATATGAAATCTCTCTAACAGATTTTTATGGAACCTTATTCAAATAAGTCTTGCACTGTTTATGCGTATCCGTTGAAGGAAATGGGAGCTCAGAGCGACTCATAATTAACCTTATCAATCCAACAAGATTCGGGTTTCCGGTCGGACACACCGTCACACTGAAGTGTTCCGGGAGGAGTCATCATTGAAAGAATACTACTCTTTCAAGTATTTGAGAAACTATTGCTTAAGTATTTTCATCATGGTCTAACCGTGATGGTTAATACTTTAGTCGATCTGTTTAACTACTTCGTGTCGAAACTTTAAAAGTTTTCGATTTGTGTTTCAAAAGAAACACATAACCATAACGCGATGCCACATCTGTAAAGGTCACGAAAACATTCATATCCACCTCTAGCCTAGCTAGACATGGGCCCACTACGTCACTATGACCAAGTGCTAACAGATCGGTGGCACTTGCACTTTTACCAAGTAAAGGTGTTTAAGCACTTTGCCTAATAAACTAGATTTGTAGACATTATTTGAATGGAATCAAATTGTCCTAGTACCCACTCTTCGAAAGTGTGGATATACGAGTCTTGTTTAATTTTGTCCCAGACTACAATGCCACTTATAAGTCTCAACTGATTAAATCAGTCAAAAGCTATTTTTTGTCATGTTATATGTTTGAGATTTATTTATATTCAAAATATAAATACTGTTATTCACATCTAATGTGTTTATCTCAATATCATCTTTATAACATAAAACACTTTAGTGTTCTAGATATAAAGGTATTACCCACAATGGGTTAACCCTGATATAGAGATAATGTTTCATAGTCAAACTAGTTACATTTTAACAGTTTCCTAATTTAAGTACACACCTGAAGGGTTGTTCCTAAAACTTAGGTATCTACGGTTAAAAAACAGCGACTCTCGTCCCGTTTTCAATTCGTAGGTAAATCTCAACTGAAGTCAGTATCCTGCTAACCAGCAGATTCTGCACACCAGTGCATATTTATGTACCACACTTAGTATCTAAAATCCAATTTTAATACTTGCAGTGAAAATATTTATGAAAAACGTATTTGAAGTCAGAGCCTTGCCTGTCTTCAATTTCATGTCTGCCATGTCCATACGGCAATCACGCTTTAGTGACCCCGTTGCCACAGTTTAGGTCGACATTTTGGGATATGTTTTTTTTCTTCCCAGAAGATTATAATGATTTTGCCTTTGCCCCTTTTCACACTCCAGAAGTCTTTGGCCAAGCCTTGGCCTTCTAGAATATCGAAGTAAGATGCGCCTTGCGCTGCCTTATGCTTATTGCAAACTTTGGCTTTGTCTCCTGAGTATAGCCATTAACTCTCCAAGAGTTTACTATTGCAATTTAGTACTTCTAAGATCTAAAGATAGATCTATGAAGATCCTTCAATTTCATTATCATACTATAAGGATCTAATCCTTAGTTCTAATAAGAAATTAAGGAGTCTATTTGGCAAGCTTAACGGATTAAGCACTAAAGTTATCATCAAATGATTATTCCAAATATCATATTCTACTTTTTGCTCAACTCCGGGCTTAGGCCAAGATGTTATTCTATCAAATAGATTAACTTCTCAGTTTCAGGACTATCCTGAATTATTATTCCCAATTTGAAAATTAAAGCTGTTTAAATACATTTTCACCCAGGATTATGTTTTAAACACTATAATTTCAATTATCTTGATTCCAATAGTCTAACTATCAAATCAACAATATTTAGGTAATTGATTATAATGATTACTATAGTCTAACTATATAATCAACTATTAGTAAATAGGTAAAATTCAATATATTGATTACTATAATCCCAATTTATAAAATCAAATATTAATTGAAATAGTTAATTCAAAATATTGATTAACTATAATCCAATTATATAATCAACTATAAGGAAATAGTGAATACAGTCCAACTGTTTATTTAAAACAACATTAAATATTAGTCCACTAATATATTAATTTATTGACGAATAACTAAATGAGCGCGATGGCAAGTAAATCAACGAATATTGCAATTTAATTACTACCTTCCCACTATTTCGGCGAGAGCCTCTAAACCCTCTGTGGAGAACTCGGGAAACTAGTTCCTAGTGGTCTAGGAATCCGTTTTGTTAGACATTATGTCCCATAGCGTCACTGTTTGTAAATGATATTGTATTATTGTACAAAATTAACTATGTGATAATGAAATTGCCTTTTGCCGTTTTGTAATTTTATTTACTTTGATATATAAATGGCGAAAGTCCATATGATTAGTACTGGATTGAGATGATATGAGACAGTATCAATCCATAAAGGTTTAATCATTAAATATCCCTAGCCGTAGTATTATCGAGACTGGACATCGATAATGCGGAATAGGCTAGTATTGCGCTTGTGCACGTTGTGAGGGCACAACGGCATAGTTCTCATATATTTAAGTATTGGATACTTATGCAAGTGCGATAGGAGGTTGTGTTTTACCGATGGTACGGAAAACAGCTTCGCTCTGGATAGACCCCGCGGAATCCCATTGGTAGTATGTCTATGTGTCTATGGGAGGCCGCATCAGGGTAGGTGTATATGGTCTTAACTGAGACTTACATCGCTAGTACTTGCGACAATCGGTAAACTTTGGTTTTGGTGGTTGGGGACCTTAACCGGTTCTGTGTACACCTCTTCTGGGTTTATCGAGAAGCGTAGTGTACTGGATGTGATGTCAAGATGGAAGTATCGCTTCAGACATATGGAGGTGATGATCACGCAGGGCACAGAACTAGTACTCTATAAAAGGTTGCAACCGTCGGGACAATATGACCAGGTCAGGATTGTCCGATTTAAAGAGACTAGTTGCTTGATGTCCGATATATGTTTCGTACGGGGCAGACACATCTCCAGCCCTAGGCCTAGCATGTGATCATCCGATACTGGATCGATGTACGCAATACTACGGTATACTACGCTTGATATAGATCTTATATTCCTATAAGAATATTTCTGAGAATTGGGTAGGCATGGCGCTTTGCTAGAAGCCAACCTTGTCTTGTGAATCGGTAAAGACGTAGTACGAGGTACGTACGTGTTCGGATTATCCGACGACCGTATTTACTGCCAAAAATATCCGGAGGTCTCTTGGGTCGCTTCCCGAAGATTCACCTATGATATTTGATTCGAATTTAATTAATCTTGGATTAATTACGGGAGAAACTTTATCTTGGATAAAGTGCCTTATTTAGAGAGAGAGAACGATTAATTTGGAATTAATCAGTAAGATTATTATATTCGATATAATAATTGAAATTCGATTTCGACGCGAAATTAAAATTAGATTTTAATTCGGGCATACGAGTTAATTTAGAAATAATTCGTTAGCGACATAAATAATAATTTCGCTAGGCGCGATTATTTATTTAAATTCGATTTAATTAACGTCGCGACGCAAGTTCGGTATTTCGGAAATATCGAACCCGAACGCGTGAGTGGACGTGGGCCCACTTTCATTTGGAAACGTGTGGGGCCCACATGACACTTGTCATTATATGCATTATTTTATTGATAAGGCATTGCATGTTAATAGTGTACAAAACACTCTAAGGCATTGCATGGTGATAGTGTGCATTACACTCAAAGGTTTTGCATGGAGTTGAGTGTTTGACACTCTAAGCCATTGCATGGTTTATGTCATAGATTTATTATTAATTTAATAAATTATGACATAAATATAAATTGATTTTGGTAAAAAACAAAAAATAATTAAGACTTTACACAAAATCTCTCTTCTCTCTCAAATTGCCGAGAACTCCATTGACAAGGGCAAGGAAGATTTGATCTTCTATTTCTCCATTTTTGCTAGCACATGCAAGGGATCAAAAGAGGTGATAGGGAAACCATCAAAGAGCTTGGAATACAAAAGCTTGGAGCTTCAAGTCTTCTTCCTCCTCTTGGCCGAATCTTCCATAACTTGGAGCTTCTACCATTTGATCATCTTCTTCATCACAAGATATTGTAAGTATGATTCCGCCATACTTCATGTTTATATATATTCTTTATAGTATTTCACATGCTTAATCTTTGTTTGGGACATATTATAGAAACCAACAATGGTATCATTGAGCTAGGTTTAAGCATGAAATACTTTAGGTTAAAATTTGATAAAATTGGTTGAAGCATGTTCTTGTGAAATTTGATGAATAAGTATGCTTGCATGTATATAGAATGATGTTATATGAAATCAATTTTATGAAAAATGCATTGGATGATTTTTCCCCAAAATTTTAACCTTGGCCGAATGGTGTGATAAAATGGTTAAAGCATGTTCTTGTGAAATTTGATGAATAAGTATGCTTGCATGTATAAGAATGATGATACATGGAATCAATTTTATGAAAAATGCATTGGATGATTTTTCCCCAAAATTTTGACTTGGCCGAATGATATGGTGAAATTGATTGAAGCATGTTCTTGTGAAATTTGATTAATAAGAATGCTTACATGTATATAGAATGATGATACATGGAATCAATTTTATGAAAAATGCATTGGATGAATTTTTCCCCAAATTCATGCCTTGGCCGAATGTGTTGCTACTTGGAGTGGATTGAAATTTTTTGTGTTTAAGATCATTGGATGACTTAGAACGTGTACGGGACGTAGATTAATAATTCAATCGGATTGAAAAACAAATCGACACAAAAAAAAACTCACCTTGGCCGAATACATAGGACATGTAAAGGAGTTGATTTTTGTTAAAATTAATGTTGGACATTTATTTTGAAAAATTGATGATTAATAAATTAAATGGGTATTTTTGAAATATTTGGTTTAATACATTAATCTTGGTATTACACTTAATTAATTAATGGACTTTAATGTTTGGAATATTAAAATTTAATTAATGGGCTTTAATAATTTAATTGGGCCTTGGGCTTAAAATTGGTTTTATGGCACTTAAGGGTGATTCCTTATTTGGGCTTGGTAATTAGGTTTGACCCACATTGACCAAAGCCCAAGCCTTAATAAATCAATTCTAAGTCCATTTGACTTGAATTAAATTCAACATTGGATGTTAGTTGGGCTTTGAGGCCCAATAAGATTAGATTTAGAATCTAAGTCTTTAAAGCACATTAAAAGTGTAAACATTTAATTTGGAATTAAATAATTGAATTAGTATTGAATACGAATTAAATTAGATTTAATAAGTAGTTCGATATAATTCGCGAATTCGTACCTTGTGTACTTATTCTCAATCGAGTTGGACTCGCGCAAAATCAAACCGTTGTTTAAACATTGGATGATCACTTTAACAAAGACTAATTAATTGGATTAGATTGGTTGTAAAGCATGTCTTGTTTGAATATATATGTATGTGATGAATGAATAGTGTATATCGGATGGATATTAGAAGGAAAGGTAATTTTAGAAATTATTGTAAATTTGGAATTTATAAATTGGACCTGCGTGTCCAGCCTTATCTCTTTATCTCTTTGTATTCTCTTCTCACCTAATTCCCCTCAATGTAAATGAGGTTTCTCTTATTGTATTATGTAATTGGGTAGAAGTAGAATAGTGCTAGCGGGGAGAGAAAGGGAGTGATTTGTTCTAGGAACAAGTTGTTTATATATCCATCCGCATATCACTATTAATTACTTTACGCGCTTTTGATGTTTAGAAGCATGCTTAAGGGTGTATGATGATGAGACCTAACAAAGATAAATAAATTGGTTGCCAATTACGCGAAAATCCCTCAATTTATATTAAGCGAATATCCTTCCATTGAATGGTTCTTGTTCAGATCCGAAGTTGGCATTGGTTTGTTTTTGACCAAAGTCAAGACCTTTGTCAATCAAGGATGTACTTGAATCATGAGAGTTTTGTTGCATATCGGTGTCTTGTCCAAATCGTGATTTTTATTGGCCAAAGTCAAGATCACTTTTTGTCCAACGACATTGATTACGAAACTTTCCTCGTCAATGGGTCCCGCTTAACTGGAATCACTAGGTTTGTTTTTGGCCAAAGCCAAGGCCTAGATGATTCGGAGGATAGGGTTAGGAAAATGTAATGGTTACATTGGCATTATACATATGTTTCGGACTTGGATGTCCACCTAACCGGATCTAGGAATTGGATGAGATCCAATTGATCATGGAGATCTACCTAAGTTAAATAGCATACAATTTTATTGGCCAAAGTCAAGGTTGTGTGTTATTTAACGGGATCCTAGCCCACTAGGAAATTCGATTTCCCGAGTTCTCTACAGAGGGTTAGAAACTTGAAGAAAATAGTGGGAGGCTATTATTGAATTTGCAATCTCGTTCAGATAATTAGCCTTACTCGTCTTTCAAAATTATTTCGTCAATATTTTAAATGATTAGTTGGACTAATATATTGTTATTTACTTGTAACAGTTTGACTGTACCCATAACATCGTTGACTTTATAGTTGGACTATAGTGTCAAGATGACTGGCAAAGGTAATATCCGCGACATAATCATGGGCGATAATGTCTTCAAAGGGACAAACTTTGCCGACTGGGAAATGAACCTCAAGATAGTGCTTGGGGCTGAGAGGGTACTGTATACTATTCAGAGGCCTCTCCCGCCTAAACCCACTGAGCCACTGGAGCTAGAGTTATGGAAGACTCATAGTGACGATTGTGACCAAGCTCAGTCAGTTATGCTAGCTGCAATGACCCAGCATTTCAGACGCCAAAACAGGGACTTGGATCCCTATAACATGATGGCAAGATTGCGTGATCTTCACCGCACTAACAAGCGGATGAAGAGGTACGAGCTAGTAAGGAAACTCTTCCGCTCCCGGATGACAGATGGCGCATCAGTTGAGGCCCACGGGACTCAAATGATCGCTGACATAGATGAGTTAGCCAATATGGGCATTGTCTTGGAGCAGAGCTGACGATTGATATGATATTACAATCGCTGCCCGATACTTGGAAACAAATCATCGTCAACTATAAGTTGATGGATACTGACGACACTCTCGGAGAGTTGTTGTCCGTGCTGAAGGAGTCCGAAAGGGAACTCCTAAAGGGGAGCAAGCGCGAGGCGCATTATGCATCGACCTCTCATGCGCCAAAGGCTAGGCCCATGGCAATTGGAGGTGCGAGGAAGAGGAAGTTAAAAAAGAAGGGCAAAGGCAAGTTGACAGTGGCTTCTAGGAAGCCAAAGGACAAATCTCGCGACATCTGCCTTAACTGCGGCAAAAGGGGTCACTGGAAACGTGACTGCCAAATAAGCATTGTGCAGAAGGAGGATAGCAAGGGTGGCAAGGCTACCGCCTCTGGTATGTTTGTTATTGAGATAATATGAATACTTCTAGTTTTAAAAATTGGATTTTTGATTCTGGTTGTGGTGCTCATATTTGTACTGATGTGCAGGATCTGCATGATAGCAGGATGCTGGCGTCAGGGGAGATGGATCTACGGGTCGGAAACGGAACACCAGTTGCTGTTTTGGCCGTAGGGACTTTTGTTTTAGAACTGCCCTCAGGGCATGTACTTAAACTTTTAAACTGTTATTTTGTACCTAGTTTAACTAGGAATATTATATCTGTATCCTTGTTAACCCAGCAGGGTTACACTTTTGTATTTAGAAAACACTGGGTGTTATTTATATAAAAATGATGCAGAAATTTGCATAGCTGTTGCAAATAACGGTCTTTATATTTGAATATAAATGAATCTCCTAAAATGACAAACAAAAGGCTCAAAAGGAGTAATCTAAAAGATGAAGCTTATATGTGGCATTGTCGTCTAGGACACATTAACAAGACTCGCATATCCACACTTTCGAAGAGTGGGTACTTGGACGAATTTGATCTCAATTCATATGACGTCTGCGAATCTTGTCTTTTAGGCAAAATGCCTAAATCACCTTTTAGCGGTAAAGGTGAACGTACCACAGAACTGTTAGCTCTCGTTCATACTGACGTTTGCGGGCCCATGTCTAGCCAGGCTAGAGGTGGATTTCACTACTTCGTAACCTTTACAGATGATGCATCTCGTTACGGTTATGTGTATCTTATGAGACACAAGTCGAAAACTTTTTGAGAAATTCAAAGAGTTTCGACACGAAGTGGAGAAACAAACAGGAAGAGTATTAAGACATTACGGTCAGACCGTGGTGGCGAATACTTAAGTTATGAGTTTCAAGATTACTTGAAAGAATATGGTATTCTTTCACAGTGGACTCCTCCTGGAACACCGCAATTAAACGGTGTGTCCGAACGGAGAAACCGCACCTTGTTAGACATGGTAAGGTCAATGATGAGTCGCACTGAGCTACCAATATCCTTCTGGGGATACGCATTAAACAGTGCTATACTTATTTTGAATAAAGTACCATCGAAGTCTGTTGAACAGACTCCATATGAGATATGGACAGGAAGGAAACCAGGTTCTCTTTCCTGAGATTTGGGGATGCTGGGCACATGTTAAACGTTTGGAAAGTACCAAACTTGAACCCAAAACTGATAAATGCCTTTTTTTAGGATATCCTAGGGAAACCAAAGGATATTACTTCTATCACCCACAAGAGAACAAAGTATTTGTTGCTCTACAAGCATTTTTCCTTGAGAAGGATTTTATAAATGCAGTGGTAAGTGGGAAGAAAGTAGAACTCGATGAAGATCGTAGTGATACTGTTCCTGGCAATGAATCAACGACGGAACAAGAACAGACCGTCCAGGATGAGTCTTATGTCCACAAACTTCACATACACAAGGACCGCGTAGGTCGGAGAGAGTCAGAACAGTACCTGAGAGGTATGGGTTCCTGATCTCACCTCATGTAGATATTAATCTGATTGAGGATAATGAGCCGGCTACGTATGAGGAAGCGATACGAAATATCGATTCCGCTTTATGGCAAGAAGCCATGAAGTCCGAGATGGATTCCATGTACGCCAACCAAGTTTGGACACTGGTTGATGCACCAGAAGGCGTAAAGCCTATTGGATGCAGATGGATCTTCAAGAAGAAGACCGACATGGATGGCAACGTACAAACGTACAAAGCTAGGCTTGTAGCGAAGGGGTATCGTCAACAATACGGTATTGATTATGACGAGACCTTCTCACCCGTTGCCATGATTAAATCCATTCGGATAATGCTTGCAATAGCTGCATATTTCGACTTCGAGATATGGCAGATGGACGTTAAAACCGCTTTCCTTAACGGAAACCTTTTGGAGGATGTTTATGCAACAGCCTGACGGTTTTATCGTGCCAAGACTTGCAAACAAGGTTTTTAAGTTAAATCGATCCATTTATGGATTGAAGCAAGCATCACGGTCATGGAATCACGTTTTGATGAGATCATAAAAGAATATGATTTCGTGCAAAACGCAGATGACCCTTGTGTATACAAGAAGGTTAGTGGGAGAGCACTTACTTTTATCGTCCTTTATGTCGACGACGTATTGCTGATAGGCAATGACATTCCCATGCTAACGTCGGTGAAAGCTTGGCTTTCATTAAAATTCTCCATGAAAGATCTGGGAGAAGCAGCCTTTATTCTTGGAATAAAGATCTACCGGGATAGATCTAGAAAGCTGCTTGGACTCTCCCAGAGTACATACATTGATAAAGTGTTGAAGCGATTCAACATGGAACAATCCAAGAGGGGATTGGTTCCAATGATACGTGGTACCTCTCTGTCTAAGGACATGTGTCCTAAGACTCAGGAAGAGAGAGACAACATGAGTCGGATACCGTTCGCCTCGGCAGTCGGATCGATCATGTATGCCATGATATGTACACGACCTGATGTCTCATATGCTTTGAGCATGTGTAGTCGCTATCAGGCCGATCCAGGTGAAGGTCACTGGATAGCAGTTAAGAATATCCTTAAATATCTTAAACGAACTAAGGATGCTTTCTTAATTTATGGAGGTGGAGAACTTGCGGTATCTGGGTATACCGATGCAAGTTTCCAAACGACAAGGATGACTACAGGTCACAATCGGGTACATTTTTTGTTGAATAACGGAGCAGTGAGCTGAAATCTTCCAAGCAAGATACTGTTGCCGATCAACAACAGAAGCGGAGTACATCGCTGCATCTGAAGCAGCAAAGGAGGCAGTTTGGATCCGAAAGTTCCTAATCGGATTAGGAGTAGTTCCGTTAGCAGCAGAGCCCGTTCCATTGTATTGTGACAATAACGGGGCTATAGCGCAGGCTAAGGAACCAAGGTCTCATCAACGGTCCAAGCATGTTCTTCGACGTTACCATCTGATTCGGGAGATTATACATCGTGGCGATGTAAAAGTCGAGAAGGTCACATCAGATGAAACATTGCAGACCCGCTGACGAAGGCTGTCATTCAGCAAGTTTTTGAACGACACATACATAGTTCGGGTATTAGATGCTTGAGTGACTGGCTATAGGCCAAGTGGGAGATGTTAGACATTATGTCCCATAGCGTCACTGTTTGTAAATGATATTGTATTATTGTACAAAATTAACTATGTGATAATGAAATTGCCTTTTGCCCGTTTTGTAATTATTTACTTTGATATATAAATGGCGAAAGTCCATATGATTAGTACTGGATTGAGATGATATGAGACAGTATCAATCCATAAAGGTTTAATCATTAAATATCCCTAGCCGTAGTATTATCGAGACTGGACATCGATAATGCGGAATAGGCTAGTATTGCGCTTGTGCACGTTGTGAGGGCACAACGGCATAGTTCTCATATATTTAAGTATTGGATACTTATGCAAGTGCGATAGGAGGTTGTGTTTTACCGATGGTACGGAAAACAGCTTCGCTCTGGATAGACCCCGCGGAATCCCATTGGTAGTATGTCTATGTGTCTATGGGAGGCCGCATCAGGGTAGGTGTATATGGTCTTAACCTGAGACTTACATCGCTAGTACTTGCGACAATCGGTAAACTTTGGTTTTGGTGGTTGGGGACCTTAACCGGTTCTGTGTACACCTCTTCTGGGTTTATCGAGAAGCGTAGTGTACTGGATGTGATGTCAAGATGGAAGTATCGCTTCGGACATATGGAGGTGATGATCACGCAGGGCACAGAACTAGTACTCTATAAAAGGTTGCAACCGTCGGGACAATATGACCAGGTCAGGATTGTCCGATTTAAAGAGACTAGTTGCTTGATGTCCGATATATGTTTCGTACGGGGCAGACACATCTCCAGCCCTAGGCCTAGCATGTGATCATCCGATACTGGATCGATGTACGCAATACTACGGTATACTACGCTTGATATAGATCTTATATTCCTATAAGAATATTTCTGGAGAATTGGGTAGGCATGGCGCTTTGCTAGAAGCCAACCTTGTCTTGTGAATCGGTAAAGACGTAGTACGAAGTACGTACGTGTTCGGATTATCCGACGACCGTATTTACTGCCAAAAATCCGGAGGTCTCTTGGGTCGCTTCCCGAAGATTCACCTATGATATTTGATTCGAATTAATTAATCTTGGATTAATTAGGAGAAACTTTATCTTGGATAAAGTGCCTTATTTAGAGAGAGAGAACGATTAATTTGGAATTAATCAGTAAGATTATTATATTCGATATAATAATTGAAATTCGATTTCGACGCGAAATTAAAATTAGATTTTAATTCGGGCATACGAGTTAATTTAGAAATAATTCGTTAGCGACGTAAATAATAATTTCGCTAGGCGCGATTATTTATTTAAATTCGATTTAATAACGTCGCGACGCAAGTTCGGTATTTCGGAAATATCGAACCCGAACGCGTGAGTGGACGTGGGCCCACTTTCATTTGGAAACGTGTGGGGCCCACATGACACTTGTCATTATATGCATTATTTATGATAAGGCATTGCATGTTAATAGTGTACAAAAACTCTAAGCATTGCATGGTGATAGTGTGCATTACACTCAAAGGTTTTGCATGGAGTTTGAGTGTTTGACACTCTAAGCCATTGCATGGTTTATGTCATAGATTATTATTAATTTAATAAATTATGACATAAATATAAATTGATTTTTGGTAAACAAAAAAATTAATTAAGACTTTACACAAAATCTCTCTTCTCTCTCAAATTGCCGAGAACTCCATTGACAAGGGCAAGGAAGATTTGATCTTCTATTTCTCCATTTTTGCTAGCACATACAAGGGATCAAAAGAGGTGATAGGGAAACCATCAAAGAGCTTGGAATACAAAAGCTTGGAGCTTCAAGTCTTCTTCCTCCTCTTGGCCGAATCTTCCATAACTTGGAGCTTCTACCATTTGATCATCTTCTTCATCACAAGATATTGTAATTATGATTCCGCCATACTTCATGTTTATATATATTCTTTATAGTATTTCACATGCTTAATCTTTGTTTGGGACATATTATAGAAACCAACACCCGTTTAATAACACACAATCTTGACTTGGCCAACACAAATTGTATGATAATTAACAGTAGATCTCTAAGATCAATTGGATCCCATTCAATTCCTAGATCCAGTAGGTGGACATCCAAGTCCGAAAAACATATATCTTATATATGCCAATAATCCAATATATTGCCTAACCTTTTTCCTCTGAATCAACTAAGCCTTGGCTTTGGCATAACAAACTTAGTGATCCCAGTTAAGCGGAACCCATTGACCTTGGAAGCTTCGTAATCAATGTCGATGGAAAGAAGTGATCTTGACTTGGCCAAAAATCACAACTTGGACAAGATACCAATATGGAACAAAGCCTTCATGATTCAAACACATCCGCGACGGACAAAGGTCTTGACTTTAGCCAACAAAGCAATGCCAGTCTTGGATCTTGAGTAAGAATCACTCAATGGAAGGAAAAACGCTTAATATGATGTTGAGGGTTTTTCGCGTGTAATTGGAAACCAATTATTATCTTTGTTAAGGTCTCATCATCATACACCCTTAAACATGCATTCTAAATACATAATAAGGCGCATATAAATAAATATAATAATGATATGCGGATGGATACTTAAACACATTATTCTTAGAACACATCTCTCCCTTTACTCTCTCCCTCATTTATATTGAGGGGAATAGGTGAGAAGAGAAATACACAGACAGAGTCAAGAGGTAATAGGCTGGACACGCAGGTCTAATTTAATAAATTCTAAATTTATTACAACAATTTCCAAAATTGCCCCACCCATCTAATATCCATCCGATATACATTATTCATACATCGCAACCATGTATTCACATAAGCATGTTATCAATCAATCTAATCTAATTAATTAATCTGAATATTTATGACCATCCAATGTTCAAACAACGATTTGATTTTTCGCGAGTCCGACTCATTTTACGAACAAGTACTCAAAGTACGAATTCTTGAATTAAATTAAACTACAACATTAAATCCAATTTAATTGTATTTAATACTAATTCATTTATTAATTCCAAATTAAATATTATGCTTTTTAATGTACCTTTACGACTTAGATTCCAATCTAATCGTTACGGGTCTCAAAGCCCGATTAACATCCAATGTTAATTTAATTTAAAGTCCAATGGGCTTTTAATTAATTTCTAAGGCATGGACTTTTAGTCAATATGGGTCAAACCCAAATACCAAACCCCATTTAAGGAATCACCCTTATTTGCCAAGAAACCAATTTAGGCCCATTAGGCCCCATTAATATTAAAGGTCCATTTAAGTCATAATTGGACTTTATGGAAATGGTTTTGGGCCCAATTGGATCCAACCAATTTAGCCTAAACCCAATCTTGGTACAACCAAGCCCATTAAGCCCAATTACAACTTGTAAGACCCAATTCCAAAATAAGCCCAATTAATTTAATTCTAAAATTCCAAAATTCATAATTAAATTAACCTAAAGTGTATGCCATAATTAATTAACTAAATTAACATTTCCAAAACATCAATTACATAATTAATCATGCTTATTATCATCAACACATGTCCAACACATTTGAATCAAAAATCAAACCCATTTCATGCTTCTTAACTCACGGCAATGGTAGGGATTTTTGTCCAATTCCAATTTCAATCCAATTGAATTTAAATTAACATTCCCAAAGTCTTTCAAACTCATCCAATGAATCAAAAAACAAAAATTACCATGAGATTAGGGTATCAATGGTATTCGGCCAAGCCAACCCAATTTGGGGAAATCATGCTCAAATTGATTTTACCCAATTTTAACCATAAATCATTTTCATGCTCAATTAGGCTCTGATACCATTGTTGGGTTTCTCTAAGGTCCCAAGGATCATTTTAAGCAAGAAACATCATGTGACTACTCAAGAAGTACGGCGGAAACATACTTACATTGAACGGCTTAGCGATGCGTTGAACAAAATTCCTCCAAGCTCCCTTGAAGCTCTCGGTTTTGTCCCAATTTTTGCTCCTCCAAATTCGGCCATGGATGATCTCAAGCTCCAAGCTTTGTGATGTGTATTCCATGCTTACGAGTGCGGTTCCCTATCACATTCGCAAGCCCCCGAATGTGTGCTAGCACCTCGGAAATTTTACCGTAAAATTTCCATTGCTTCTCCTACAACTCACGGAAAAACCAGAAAGTTGAAGGAAGAAAATGCCCCTTGGGCGAGAGAGAGAAGAGAAGAATGAGAGAGTTAGATGTGTTAGGTTGTTCCAAAAAATTGTAATTGATTTTCTAAAAATCAAATACCAAAATTTCTTTCAAAAAGTCAAAAGGCAATTATGCCAACAACCACTTCCATCAATCAATCAAGTGACAAATTGTCACATCACTCAAAGTGACAAGTGATTTGACGTTTGATGTGACTAATGATTTGACGCTTGATGTGACTGGTGGGCCGCAATTAAATTCACAATGCGAGTGTGCCCGCAAACACTCCCGGGCTCGGGTTCGCTAATTCCAAATTAACGAATTTTCCGTTGCGACGTAATTAAATAATTATGCCTAGCAAAATCATTATTCACGTCGCTTACGAATTAATTCTAAATTAACTCGTTTGCCCGAATTAATTCTAAATTTAATTCCGCGTCGAAATCCAATTTTGTATTATATCGAATATATTATTTTTTTCGATTAATTCCAAATTAATCGTTTTCTCTCTTTAATTAATATTTTATCCCAGATAAAATATCTCCGTAATTAATCTAAGATTAATTTTATCTATCTCATTAATTAATCCCAGATTAATAAAGTGCGAGTTATACGTCATCGGTGAATCTTCGGGAAGCGACCCATGAGATCCCCGGATATGTTGGCAGTAAATCCGGTCGTCGGACTATCCGAACACGTACGTACCTAGTACTACGTTTTTACGGATTTATAAGACATGGTTGGCTTATAGCAAAGCACCGTGCCTACCCTTTTCTCCAGAAATATTCTTACTGGAATATGTGATCTATATCAGGCGTAGTATACTTAGTATTGCGTATTTCGATCTAGTATCGGATGTCACGTGCAAGGCCTGGGGCTGGAATTGTGTCTGCCTCGTACGAAGCACATATCAGATCTCTGGTAACTAGTCTCTATATCGAATAATCATGACCTAGTAATATTATCATGATGACTGCAGTACATAAGAGAACCAGTTCCGTATCCTATGTGATCATCATCTCCACTATGACTGAAGTGATACTTCTATTTCGACATCACACCCAATACACTACGATTCTCAATATACCCAGAAGAGGCGTACACAGAACCTGTTAAAGCCCTGGATGACCAAAACCAAAGTATATTGATTGTCGCAAGTATTAGCGGTGCAAGTCTCAGGTTAAGACCAAATACAACTACCCTGATTCGGACTTCCATAGACACATAGTCATACTACCAATGGAATTCTGAGGGGTCTATCCAGAGGGAAGCTATTTTCCGTACCATCGGTAAAACACAACCTCCTACTACACTTGCATGAGTATCCTATACCCAAATATATGAGAACTATGCTGTTATGCTCCCACAACGCGCACAAGTGTAATACCAGTCTATTCCGCATTATCGATGTCCAATCTCCATAATACTACGACTAGGGATATTTAATGATTAAACCTTTATGGATTGATAATGTCTCGTATCATCTCAATCTGGAACTAATCATATGGACCTTCTATCATTTATACATCTTGGTAATCTAATTACAAATGATAAAAGAGCAATTTCATTTGTCACATAGTTAATTTGTACAACAACACCATGATCTGTACAAATAGTGATGTTATGGGTCATAACTGTCCAACAGAGTCGATACCTTGTATCACTTCCTCATACGTAGCCGGTTCGTTTTCCTCAATAAGATTGACATCTTCATGAGGTGAGATCAGAAACCCATACCTCCCAGGTTGTTTTCTGACTCTCTCCGACTTACGCGGTTCTTGTGTATTTGAAGATTGTGGTACAGTTTCATCCCTGATGAACTGTTTGTGTTCCATTGAGGAATTAGTGCCTGGAACAGTATTACTCCGATTTTCATCGAGTTTTACTTTTCTCCCACTTACCACTGCATATATGTATTCCTCTTAGGAAAACCGCATGGAGAGTAACAATTACATTGTTCTCTTGTGAGTTGTATAAGTACTATACTTTGGTTTCCCTAGGATAACCCATAAATTAGGCACTTATCCGATTTGGGTTCTATTTTGGTATTATCCAAACATATGCTCAGCATACCCAAATCTTCAGGAATGAGAAACCCAGTTTCTTTCATGTTCATATCTAACATGAAGTCTGTCTAACAGATTTTCATGGAACCTTATTCAAAATAAGTATTGCACTGTTAAATGTGTATCCACAGAAGGAAATTGATAGCTCAAAGCGACTCATCATTAACCTTACCATGTCCAACAAAGTTCGGTTTCTCTATTCGGACACACCGTCAAATTGAGGTGTTCCGGGAAGAGTCCACTTTGAAAGAATACTATACTCTTTCAAGTAACTGAGAAACTTATTGCTCAAGTATTTTCCACTACTGTCCAACCGTAATGTCTTAATACTTTTACCGATCTGTTTTTATACTTCGTGTCGAAACTCTTTGAATTACTCTAAAGTTTATGACTTGTGTTTCATAAGATACACATAACCGTAACGCGATGCCACATCCGTAAAGGTTACAAAGTATTCATATCCACCTCTAGCCTAGCTAGATATGGGCCCACTTACGTCACAATGAACGAGGGCTAACAGATCGGTGGCACTTGCACTTTTACCAAGTAAAAGGTGTTTTAGGCACTTTGCCTAATAAACTAGATTCGTAGACATCATTTGAATTAGAATCAAATCTGTCATAGTATCCACTCTTCGAAAGTGTGGATATACGAGTCTTGTTAATGTGTCCAAGACAATAATGCCACAAATAAGTCTCAATTGATTAATTCAGTTTGAGCTATTTGTTTGTCATATTATATATTTGAGATTTGTTTATATTCAAAATATAAATATTGTTATTCACATCCAATGTGTTTATCTCAATATCATCTTTATAAATAAAACACTTAGTGTTCTAGAATATAAAGGTATACCCGCAACGAGTTAAACTTAGATGTAGGGATAATGTTTATAGTCAAACTAGGTACATTTTAACAGTTTCCTAATTTAGGTACATGCCCAAAGGACAGTCCCAAAACTTAGATTTCTACGGCCAAAACAGCGACTCTCGTCCCGTTTCCGACTCACATGTCAATCTCATCTGAAGCCAGTCTCTTGCTTATCAGCAGATCCCACACATCAATACATATATTTATGTACCACATCCAGTATCTAAAATCCAATTTTAAAACCAACAGTGGACATGTTTATAACAAACATACCCAAAGCCGGAGCCTTACCCGTCTACACTTCCTTCATGTCTGCCTTGTCCATACGGCAGTCACGCTTCCAGTGACACCGTTTGCCACAATTTAGGCAGACATCTTGGGATATGTCATTTGTCTTCCTAGAAGACTGTGACGATTTTTACCTTTGCCCTTTTCCATACCCTAGAAGCCTTCGGCCAAGTCTTGGCCATATGGGATGTCGAAATAAGATGCGTCTTGCGCTTCTTGCCCTATTGCAAACTCTGGCTGTGTCTCCATGAGCATTGCCATTAACTCTCCAAGATTTTTCTATTGCAACTAGTACTTCTAAGATCTAAGTATAGATCTATGAAGATCCTTCAATTTCAATATCATACTATAAGGATCTAATCCTTAGTTCTGAAGAAGAAAAATTAAGGAGTCTTTGCGGCAAGCATAACGGATTGAGCACTAAAGTTATCATCACATGAATCTTCCAAAGTTCATGTTCTACTATTTGCTCAACTCCGGGCTTAGGCCCGAGACGTCACTCTAATAAATAAAGTAACTTCTCGGTTCCCAAGACTATCCTGAGGTTTTATTCCCAATTTGAAAATTAAAGCCGCTTAAAGACATTTTCACCCAAGATTATGTCCTAACGCTAATCTTTCAGTTATCTTGATTCCAATAGTCCAACTATCTAATCAACGATTTTGGGTACAATTTAAATATAATGATTACTATAGTCTAACTATATAATCAACTACAATTGATCGGTTAAATACAAATATATTGATTACTATAATCCAATTATATAATCAACTATAAATGAAGTAGTTTGAATACAGTCCAACTGTTAAATTTAAAACAACAATTAAATATTAGTCCAACTAATATATTAATAATTAATGACGAAAAATGAAATGAGCGCGTATTGGCAAGTATCTAAACGAAATTGAAAATTTAATAGTTGCCTCCCACTATTTTTCGGCGAGCCTCTTACCCTCTGTGGAGTATTCGGGAACCTAGTTTCCTAGTGGGCTAGGATCCCGTTAAATAACACCAACCTTGACTTTGGCCAACAAGTTGTATGATACTTAACTAGGTAGATCTTCTAAGATCAATTTGATCCCATCCAATTCCTAGATCCAGTAGGTGGACATCCAAGTCCGAAACATATATCCACTATATGCCAATATATCTAATATATTCCCTAACCTTTTTCCTCTGAATCAACTAAGCCTTGGCTTTGGTACAACAAGCTTAATGATTCCAATTAAGCGGGACCCATTAACTTTGGAAAGCTTCGTAATCGATGTCGATGGACAAGAAGTGATCTTGACTTTGGCCAACAAATCACAACTTGGACAAGACATGCGATATGGAACAAAGCCTTCATGATTCAAACACATCCGCGATGGACAAAGGTCTTGACTTTGGCCAACAAACTAGTGCCAATCTTGGATCTTGAGAGATAATCACTCAATGGAAGGAAATCGCTTAATATTTGTTGAGGGTTTTTCGCGTAATTGGCAACCAATTAATTATCTTTGATTAGGTCTCATCATACACCCTTAAACATGCATTCTAAAAGCATAATAAGGCACGATAAATAAATTAATAATGATATACAGATGGATATTTCACAAATTGTTCCTAGAACAAATCTCTCCATTTCCTCTCTCCAGCTAGCACTATTCTTACTTCTACCCAATTACATAACACTTCTAAAGAAACCTCATTTACATTGAGGGGAATATGTGAGAAGAGAAATACAATGAGAAAAGAGGTAATAGGCTGGACATGCAGGTCCAATTAAATAAATTCTAAATTTATTACAATAATTTCCAAAATTGCCCTCACCCTTCTAATATCCATCCGATATACATTATTCATACATACATCCAAGTATTCACACATAGCATGTTATCAATCAATCTAATCCAATTAATTAATCTTTGATTAATGAGCATCCAATGTTCAAACAACGATTTGATTTGCGCGAGTCCAATTCATTTAAGAATAAATACTTAAACTACATATTCTTGAATTATATCGAACTATAATTTTAAATCTAATTTAAATTATATTCAATACAATTCATATTTAATTCCAAATTAAATAATTACACTTTTAATGGTGCCTTTTAGACTTGGATTCCAAATCCATTCTATATGGGTCTCAAAGGCCCATTTAGTATCCAATACTATTTAATTAAAGTCCAATGGGCTTTCAATTAATTCATTAGGCACGGGCTTTGGCAATTATGGGTCAAACCCAAGATGCCAAGGCTCAATTAAGAATCACCATATGACAAAAATCAATTTAGGCCCATTAGGCCCAATTAAAATTTTAAAGGCCCAATTATCATATTTGGACTTTATGGAAATGGTTTTAGGCCCAATTGGATCCAACCAATTATCCTAAACCAAACTTGGCCCAACCAAGCCCATTAAGCCCAATTACAACAAATTAAATTAATACAACATTCCAAATAATATATTAATTCAATTAAAGTGCAATTATCATAATTAATTAATAAACCTAATGTTTCCAAAATATTAATTAATTCAATTAATCATACTCAACATTTCCAATTCATGTCTAACACAAATTGAAGAAAAATCAATTCTACAACATGCTATAGGGTTCACGACAATGGCATATAAGATATCATGCAATTTGATTTCAATCTAATTAAATCAACTTTTAACATACATCTCATGCCATCAACACATCCAATATGTTAAATTTCAAAAAATTCACCATGAATCTATTCTAGGGTGTGTGTTCGGCCAAGGCTACAAATTGGGGAAAATTAATCCTATCAATTTTTCACAAAATAAGGATGCTCAAATCCAATTAGACATCATCCAAGCTCAACCAAACAATCAATATGAAGAAATTATGTTCTAAACACAAAAACCCAAATAAAGTCCATAAACCCTAAAATTCCAAATCAAGCTTAGGATGGCTCTAGATACCATTGTTAGTCTCCAAGACATGCCCCAAGATCACTAAGCATGATTAAAGTGCGAATAATTAAAGAGAGTTGCGGAAAAATTTACTTTGATCGGATGGGTTACAAGACTTTTTCCATGTTGAAGATGAAGCTCCAAACTTGGAATGGAGTTCTAAACCCTTGGGTGAGTTTCCCTATCACCTTGATTCACTCCTTTAAGTTCTAGCTTGGAACAAAATGAAAGAAAAAATTTCTCCTCCAAGGAGATGAAGTTTTCGGCCATGGTGTGAGAGAGGAAGAAGATGTGTTTTGTTATTTTAGTTTCTAAAACTAATTGACCAAGTCAATTCACTAAAGTGAGTATATGCTTTTTCAAAAGCAAAAACAAAACAAAAGTGTGTTGGAGAAGCTTTCATTAAAGCTCTCAACCACTTCCATCACAAATAGTGACAAGTTGATGTAAGTTGGTGAGACCCACTTTAAATTCAAAATTCAAGTGGTTCGCTCAACACATTTCGGGCTCGATTTCATTTAATCCGATTAAATAAATTTTCTGTCGCAACGTAACTAAATGTAATTTAATTAAATAATAATGCCTAGGAAAATTATTACGGAAATCGCTCGCGAATTAATTCCAAATTATTTCGTTCGCTTGAATTAAAATCTAATTTTAATTCTATGTTGAAATCTAATTTCAATTAATATATCTAATATATTATTTTAGCCCAATTAAATAAATTAAATAGTAAAATCTAATTTAACTATTAAATTTACTTTATCGATTAATTCTAAATTAACCGCGTTCTCTCTTCTCGACGAATTTATTCCCAGATAAATTCTCGACGCAGTTAATCCAAGATTAATTCTTTCTCATTTAATTAATCCCAGATTAATTTATTGCTGTAATTAATCCCAGATTAATTTTCTCTCTCATAAGTAATCCCAGATTAATTTTCTGTTCGAGTCAAATCTCAACGGTGAATCTTCGGGAAGCGACCCAAGAGATCTCTGGATATGTTGGTAGTAAATACGATTATCGGACTGTCCGAATACGTGCGTACCTTGTACCACGTCCTTACCGATTTACAAGACATGGTTGGCTTCTAGCAAAGCACTGTGTCTACCCAATTCTCCAGAAATATTCTGTAAACGAATATGTAATCATTGTCAGGCGTAGTATAGGTAGTATTTCATATTACGATCCAGTATCTGATGTCACATGCTAGTCCTGGGGCTGGAATTGTGTCTGCCCCGTACGAAACACATATCGGATCTCTGGTAACTAGTCTCTATAATCGGATAATCATGACCTTGTCATATTATCCTGATAGCTGCAGCATACAAGAGTACCAATTCTGTATCCTACGTGATCAACATCTCCATATGACTGAAGTGATACTTCCATCTTGACATCACACCCAATACACTATGATTCTCAATATACCCAGAAGAAGTGTACACAGAACCTGTTAAAGCCCCGGAACACCAAAACCAAAGTATATTGATTATCGCAAGTATTAGCGATGCAAGTCTCAGGTTAAGACCAAATACACCAACCCTGATTCGGATTCCCATAGACACATAGTCATACTACCAATGGGATTCCGAGGGGTCTATCCAGAGCGAACCTGTTTCCATACCATCGATAAACAAAACCTCATATTGCACTTTCATGAGTATCCAATACCCAAATATAAGAGAACTATGTCGTTATGCTTCCATAACAACCCTGAATTTACGTCTGGGTTTCCATCCTATATACCGTAAGAGACGACACTCTTTCATTCATCCAATACCCACAACACGCATCATACACACACAAGATTCAACAAATAATTAAAATACAGTCAAAATAAATAGCAAAAATCAAATAAAGATGAGTGTGGAAAATACCCTCAGGTCTAACCATTTTGCCAACTTTCGGGCTTGCGTTTCACGAACGTCGGAAAGGGTACAGCTCCTCAACTTCTCCGGTTCACTGGTTTAGCCTCCTAGCTCACTGTTTTGCTGCTTTGTTTTCCGTTCGGTCTCCGTCCTGTTGCTGTTCGGTTTCCGTTCTGCTGCTGTTCGGTCTCTGCTTTGCTACTCACTGTTCAGGTCACCTGTTTTGACGTCTCAACGAACTATTTCGAGTGTTTTTCGTGGTTTTTTAGTGTAGTTTTGTGTGGTTATTTCAAGGATTATAAGCGTAGTTTATGTTACTGTTTTAAGGGATTTTAGGGACTGTTTTGGGAGTGGTTTGGGCTGCTGTTTGGAGGTATATTTTCGGTGATGGAGGGCTACTGTATGGGGAGATTTTCGGTGATGGGTAGAGGTTTAGAAGGGTGTTGTTTTCGGTTATGGAGTGGAGGAGATGAGGGGAATGGTTTGTGTTATTCCTGTTGCTAATTGCCGTGAGTGGCTAAGGCTCTTTGTCTTATGATTTTTCTATGAGTTCCTTGTATAAGCTAGAGGAGTGCATGTCTTGGTTAGGGGTTGTTTATATAGAGAAGGGCTAGGGCTTCACCTTGTCTCACAAGGAAGAGATTTTGGCATTAAAGAGAGATATGATTTGGTGGTAGACAAGGAAAGTAAGGGATTTGATGGGGGACAAAATTTTGCTAGATTAGGAATGCAAAATATTTAATTTGTTATGATTGATTTTAATTAGGCATGACATCTCTTTAATTTAGTATGTGATTTGTTTAGTTAGGAAGTTAATATATTTGATTTATCTTTATTAGGTATGATTATATTTTGTGTTTTATTTACTTGGTAAATGGTTTAAATATTTTATTTTAATTCAATGTTTAATTTAATTAAATTGGGATGTGTTTTATATGGGCTTTGGGGGGCTAATTGGGCTGGGGTGCGAGGCTAGCAGCAAAACCAGAAACACCGACGCCATTCGAACGCCAATTCGAACGCTACACGAACATCCGTAATCTGCTGACGTTCGAACGAAGTAACGAACGCAGCACTAACGAAGACAGTGAACTTGTGAGATGACTTGATGACGTACTTATTCTGAATTTCCCCTTCCGACCTCCGTTTCCCGCAATATCCTTAGCTAAAAAGGTAGTGCCTCCAACTAAGACTCATCATCGGGTTTCACATGCAAAAATGCGATGCCTACAAGATCATTTATTCAAAGACTTGGATTTGAGCTGCATTGAATGTTTTGAAGGTTCTTGGTTTCAATACTGGGCATTCTTTTAGGGCAATAATATGTGTAACTATTGGGACTATTTCGTAGCATGTGATATAATATGGTGATATAGAATTCCATATCATGTGGTCCACCTTGACCTAATGCAAGCAGCAGAGAGCAGAAAGCTAAATCAAGACTGGGGGCGACCAGTCTACCACCTCGCGAATCAAGGGCGTAATGAGATATTGAGTCATGGGACCAAAGGAAACTGAGCAATTACTAGAAGAGAATTGACAGAAAGAAACTGTATGCAGGCCCCGGGGGCGACCAAAGACAGTTATAGGTGAGAAGCACCGAGGAGCACAAGGAAGACCTAACCCATCGGAATAGGAAATACATCCATGCATACATGCATACACGTACCACACTTGCACTCATTTTCTATGTTTGTTCTGTTTTGTATTCACAGGTTTTAAAAAGAAGGAGAAAACGGCAAATGTAAGCCAACCAGAATCAGCAACACAGCAGCATCAGTTTTGGGGATGAGTCTCAGGGTCGAGGACCACATCAGTATCAGTTTTGGGGATGAGTCCCAGGGTCGTGCCCCACATCAGCATCAGTTTTGGGGATGAGTCCCAGGGGCGAGGCCAACATCAGCATCAATATCAGTTTTGGGGATGAGTCCCGGGGGTGAGGCCCACATCTGCATCAATATCAGTTTTGGGGATGAGTCCTGGGGGCGAGGCCCACATCAGCATCAATATCAATTTTGTTATGAGTCTCAGGGTCGAGGCCCACATCAGCATCAATATCAGTTTTGGGGATGAGTCCCGGGGGCGAGGCCCACATTAGTATCAGTTTTGGGGATGAGTCTCGGGGGTCGAGGCCCATCTCAGCAGAGTTTTGGTATGAATCCAGGAATGAATTCTAGGGCCGAGGCCCACATCGTCAGCATTTTGGAATGAATCCGAGAATGAATCTCAAGGTCGAGGCCCACATCAGCAGAGTTTTGGAATGAATCCGGGAAGGAATCCCATGGTCGAGGCCCACATCATCAGAGTTTTTGGAGGAATCCAGGAATGAATCCCAGGGGTCGAGGCCCACATCATCAGAGTTTTGGAATGAATCCGGGAATGAATCCTAGGGTCGAGGCCCACATCATCGGAGTTTGGAATGAATCTGGGAATGAATCCTAGGGTCAAGGCCCATATCATCAGAGTTTTGGAATGAATCAGGGAATGAATCCTAGGGTCGAGGCCCATATCATCAGAGTTTTGGAATGAATCCGGAAATGAATCCTAGGGTCGAGGCCCATATCATCAGAGTTTTGGAATGAATCCGGGAATGAATCCTAGGGTCGAGGCCTACATCAGTAGAGTTTTGGAATGAATCCCACGGTCGAGGCCCACATCATCAGAGTTTTGGAATGAATCCGGGAATGAATCACAGGGTCGAGGCCCACATCGTCAGAGTTTTGGAATGAATCATAGGGTCGAGGCCCACATCAGTAGAGTTTTGGAATGAATTCGGGAATGAATTTCAGGGTCGAGTCCCACATCGCCATAGTTTTGGAATGAATCAGGGAATGAATCCCAAGGTCGAGGCCCACATCGCCCATTCACGTAGCAGCCCCAACTTCACTCAAAACCCTTCTCACGCCACCTACCTCATCACGCACCAGCCCCCTTCACGCCTAGCCACTTGCCCACTCACGCACCAGCCCCATTCACGCCTAGCCTTCATCAGCCCCATAGACCCCTCAACACTTTCAGCCAACCCACACACATATTCACCTCCACTCACGCACAAGACTACCCTTCACATTACACTAAACCCTCATCACATATGCACACGTAAGTCATCATCACCGACTAAATCTTAGCCCCAATTCACGTACAAAAAAATACGCAACAGCCCACTACTTCACAAAAAAACTGCCCAAAATAGTCCCCGAATTAACCCAAAACTAAACCCTTAAACCCGCAAACTGCACCAGAAAACTGCCCCATAAAACCCACAAACTGCAAACCAAAACAGTCCCACCTTACCCCCAAAACAGTAAGCCTAATTCAGGACCAGAAACCGCAGCGAAACCTAGTGAAAATAACAGCCCAAACAGCGAAACAGCAAAGGAAAATGTTGAACCAGTGAACCGCAAGAGTTACGGAGCATCAACCCTTCCGACGGCCATGTATGAATAATATGGATTGATGAATGATGTGATTTCCGGATGAACGGAATATGTGTTCTCTCTTGTGGTATATCGGATGGAAACTTGGACGTAAATTCCGTAGCCGAATCCGAATGGACGTATTGCAGTTTGCACTCGGGATACAATGCCCTTGAGAGACACCACGTATTTCATTTCATCCAACCTTGTATTCGAGCATGAGTTAGTCTAGTAGATTATTTATTTATTAAGCTTGATTAGGTCTAGTATGTTATTTATTTTTAAGCATGATTGTGTTACTTCTTTATGCATGATTTAGTGATTTGCTTTTCACATTAGGAATTTAGTTTACGTTTGTGTTTAAGTGATTATTTATTTATTCTTTGTGTTTGATGATTCAACATGCTCGTTGTGTGATATTGTATGTTTGCCATTATAATGACTTACTTTTAAAGCATGCAAACTTAGACATAGGATTTACTTTGATGAATGCGAACTAGATCTAAGTTACTCTTGAGCATATATGTTGCGTAGATTCGGTTAAGATATTGCACAAATCATATCATTACAAGTGGCATAAGTAAGAGACAATTCCGAACCCAACGATTTGAGGTCTTCCCTTGCGAGGGGTGAGTGCGGCCTTAAATCATTTTCCATGTTCACACCGGGTGGCGACTCCATGTTATTTCTCTGGTGTTGTCCCCCTGTGGGCTACTCTGTACTTCCGACTAGGCCACGAGCCTGGAACAGCGTCGTCAATTTCTGTGTCCTACAACTATGATTCTCAATAAACCCAGAAGAGGCGTACACAGAACCTGTTAAAGTCTCGGACGACCAAAACCAAAGCGTATTGATTGTCGCAAGTACTAGTGATGCAAGTCTCAGGTTAAGACCAAATACACATACCCTGATTCGGATTCCCATAGACACATAGTTATACTACCAATGGGATTCCGAGGGGTCTATCCAGAGTGAAGCTGTTTCCGTACCATCGGTAAACACAACCTCCTATCACACCTGCATAAGTATCCAATACTTAAATATATGAGAACTATGTTGTTACGCTTCCGTATTAAAACAAGTGCAATACTAGTCTATTCTACATTATCGATGCCGAGTCTCGATAATACTACGACTAGGGATATTTAATTATTAAACCGTTATGGATTGATATTGTCTCATATCTTATTAATCCGGAACTATTCATAAGGACTTTTATCATTCATGTATTAAAGTAATCTAATTACGAAATGATAAAATGCAATTTCCATTGTCAAATAGTTAATTTGTACAAAAACCACAATGCCTTTTACAAATAGTGATGCTATGGGTCATAATTGTCAAACAATCTCCCACTTGGCCTATAGCCAGTCACTCAAACATCTAACACCTGAACTATGTACATGTCGCTCAAACTTTTACTGAGGAATAGCTTTCGTCAGCGGATCTGCAATGTTGTCCTCTGATGCGACCTTCTCGATCTTCACATCGCCACGATGTATGATCTCACGAATCAGATGGAAACGTCGAAGAACATGCTTGGATCGTTGATGAGACTGTGGTTCCTTAGCCTGCGCTATAGCCCTGTTATTGTCACGATACAATGGAACGAGCTCAGCTCCTAATGGAACTACTCCTAATCTAATTAGGAATTTACGGATCCAAACTGCCTCTTTTGCTGCTTCAGCTGCAGCAATATATTCCGCTTCTGTTGTTGAATCGGCAATAATCTCTTGCTTAGAAGATTTCCAGCTTACTGCTCCGTTGTTCAAACAAAATATGTACCCGGATTGCGACTTACAGTTGTCTTTATCGGTTTGGAAACTTGCATCGGTATACCCAGTTACCTCAAGTTCTCCATCTCCATAGATTAAGAAAGCATCTTTAGTTCGTCTAAGATACTTAAGGATATTCTTAGCCGCCATCCAGTGACCATCACATGGATCGGCCTGATAGCGACTACACATGCTCAAAGCAAACGAGACATCAGGTCGCATACATATCATGGCATACATGATTGATCCGACTGCTGAAGCGAACGAGATCCAACTTATGTTGTCTCTCTCATCTTGAATTTTAGGACACATGTCCTTAGATAGAGTGACGTCATGTGACTCTGGTAACAGTCCCCTCTTGGACTGATCCATGTTGAATCTTTTCAACACTTTGTCAATGTACGTACTCTGGGAGAGTCCAATCAGCTTTCTAGATCTATTCCGGTAGATCTTTATTCCTAGAATAAAAGCTGCTTCTCTCAGATCCTTCATGGAGAATTTTAAAGAAAGCCAAGCTTTCACCGATTGTAGCATGGAAATGTCATTGCCAATAAGCAATACATCATCAATGTAAAGGACACTGAATGTCAGTGCACTCCCACAAACCTTCTTATATACACAAGAATCATCCTCGTTTTGAACAAAATCATTTTATTTTATGATCTCATCAAAACATTGGTTCCAAGAATGCGATGCTTGCTTCAATCCATAAATGGATCAATTTAACTTACAAACCTTGTTTGCAAGTCTTGGTACGATAAAATCGCCAGACTATTGCATATAAACATCCTCCAAAAGGTTTCCGTTAAGGAAAGTGGTTTTGACGTCCATCTGCCATATCTCATAATCGAAATATGCAACAATAGCAAGCATTATCCGAATGGATTTAATCATGGCAACGGGTGAAAAAGTTTCGTCATAATCGACACCATGTCGTTGACGATACCCTTTTGCTACAAGCCTAGCTTTGTACGTTTGAAGGTTGCCATCCATATCGGTCTTCTTCCTGAAGACCCATTTACAACCAATAGGCTTTACGCCTTCTGGTGCATCAACTAGTGTCCAAACTTGGTTGGTGTACATGGAATCTATTTTGGACTACATGGCCTTTTGCCATAAAGCAGAGTCGATATCTTGTATCGCTTCTTCATACGTAGCTGGCTCGTTATCCTCAATAAGATTGATTTCTACATGAGGTGAGATCAGAAACCCATACCTCTCAGGTTGTTTTCTGACTCTCTCCGATCTACGTGGCTCTTGTGTATTCGAAGATTGTGGTATAGTCTCATCCTTGATAAGTTGTTCATGTTCCGTTAAGGATTTTGTTCAAGGAACAGTATCACTCTGATTTTCATCGAGTTCTACTTTTCTCCCACTAATCACTGTATTTAGGAATTCCTTCTCAAGGAAAACCGCATGTAAAGAAACAAATACTTTGTTCTCTTGTGGGTGATAGAAGTAATCCTTTGGTTTCCCTAGGATATCCTACAAATAGGCATTTATCCGATTTGGGTTCAAGTTTGGTACCTTCCAAACGTTTAACGTATGCCCAGCAACCCTAAATCTTCAGGAATGAGAAACACGGTTTCTTTCCTGTCCATATCTCATACGGAGTCTGTTGAACAGACTTTGACGGAACCTTATTCAAAATAAGTATTGCACTGTTTAATGCATATCCACATAAGGAAAAAGGTAGCTCTGTGCGACTCATCAAAGACCTTACCATGTCCAACAAAGTTTGGTTTCTCCGTTCGGACATACTATTTAATTGAGGTGTTCCAGGAGGAATCCACTGTGAAAGAATACCATGTTCTTTCAAGTAATTGAGAAACTCATTGCTTAACTATTCGCCACCATGGTCCGATCGTAATGTCTTAATACTTTTGTCGGTCTGTTTTTCTACTTCATGTCAAAACTCTTTGAATTTCTCAAAGGTTTCCGACTTGTGTCTCATA